>JAODAL010012997.1:0-93074 GCA_025379985.1 Phyllomedusa bahiana
CAGGGGTGCTTTGGGAGTAAATGACCCTACAGGTGATTCCCCAAATTTTTTTTTTAGCAAAAGGGCTGTAAAAAAATTAAAAAAAAAATTTTTCTTCAATAATCTAAAAATTTTTTAGCAAAAAAAAGTTTTCATTTATAAAATTAAATCCTGGAAAAAAGAACCCTAAAACTTTTTTAAAAGCAATTTTTTCCCAAAGTTGGGCAATCCCCTACAGGGTGGGTGAAAACGCTGTGGGGGCGCATTGGAAAGGCGTAAAAAGGGAGGGGCTTTTTTGGGTTTTTGGGAAACGCAGATTTTGGGGGGGCCATGTCGCTTTTTGCAAAAGCCCCCAAAGTACAAAAACAGGGCAAAACCTTACAGAAGTCCCCCATTTTGGATTCAACAACCCTCAGGGTTTCCCCCATCTGGGGGATGAAATTCTGCTTTTTTGGAGGGCAAGGTGTTCCATATTTTTTTTTTAGCATTGGGGCAATGAAAATGGGGGAAAAAACCGCAGTTCGGTCATTTTTTTTTGATTTTTAAATTTTTACAGCATTGGGCCGTGAAACTGTAAAATGAGGGTGAAAAACTTTACTATGGGGGTCAGAAACAAAAACCAAATGATATAGATTTTATATAGGTTTTTTTTTTTTTTAAAATTACTTTTACACAGTAGAAATAAGTCTAAAAAAAATTTGGGTTTTTTTATTTGGGGGTCCTATTCTAACACCCAAATAACTTTTTTATTTTGTGTGTGCAAAATTTGGGGTTTTGGGCTTTTTTTTTTGCGGGATGAGTTGAATTTTTTTTTTTTTTTTAACGAAAATATTTTTTAAAAATTTTTTCCCAACTTTAAGACAAAAGAAAATATCTTGACATTTGACATTTTAATGAAACAGCCACATACAGAAAACATCCCAAACTTTTTTTTGAAGACACCCCTGAAAAGGGTGGGGAAAAAAGGAAATTTTTCCCAAATCAAAAAATTTCCCTAGAAAGGATAATCAACAGTATAATATACGGGAAATCGATAAACATCGCAAACCCTCACAGTCATCAGGGAAGCGAATCGAAATTTTTAAAAAGGGAAAGGCCCAGCATTACAGTAGGGGATACCCACAAGAGGATGGGGTTTGGAAGGGGGAGGGGGGGGACAAAAGGGGTTTTTGCCATGATATCCCGCTCACAAAGGGAAGGAGATGGAAAAACACAACCCCAAGGGCCGGGCCATAATTTTTTTCAAATATGTCAAAACCTGTTTTTTAAAGGTTGCCGATAGTTTATTCCATTCGGCAAAATTTCCCCTGACTCGTTGGTTTTGTTGTAATTGAGGGGGGGGAAAGTCGGGCCCTCCACATTCCCGAGTTTAAAAACCCCTTTTCGCATAAAAAAAAGTTTTCCATCAGGGGTGCCCCTTGGGCTTAGAAAAGGCCCGCCCCCCGGACTGTTAAGCAAGTAGGTTGAGGGGGGTTTTTGGGAAACCCTTTTCACACCGAGGAGGTCGGCGGGGAAGTCCCCTTAAACCCCCAAAGGGGGGGAAAGGATCGGGCCCAGTCCCAAAAAAGATTTTTTGGGAGCGTGCCTACCGCCCGGTTAAAACCCCCAAAGCACATGTTAGGAATCTGGGGGTTCCATTTTTGTAAGCATCAGGGGTGTGGTACCAGAACAAAAAAAATTTTTTACAAATTCCCCCCTGGATAAATAAAATCCCGGGGACTTCGCCGCTCCCCCCCAAAAAACCCCCCTGCCAAGTCGCATGGGGGAAGCCCCTTTTGCCAAAAATATGTTTCCCCTTTTTCTTAAAACATTATTTAAATGCCTTTTTCCTTATCAGGGGCGGGATTCTGTAAAATTTGGGCATATATTGAAAAAGGGGTTTGACCCTTTTGTGGAAACCCCACTTTTGTACAACATCTCGAATTAGTAGGGGGCGAAAGTCTTTTAAAGTGCCATAGATTGAGGAAAAGGAGGGGGGAAATTTGAAGGTAATGGAAGCTCGAGCGGGGGGGGAGAAGGGTCGTTTTTTAGTCTGGGGGGGTCGGGAAACGGGTTTCATTTTCTTATCTGGGCCCCCTCCGTGATGCCACAAATCTGAAAATTTCTTTGCCCAGCCAAGGTCGAGCAAAAAAGCCCCAGACAAAATTTCCCCGGTAAAGAGGGGTGCAATAAAGGGAGGACATGGGTGGGGGGGTTTAGAGGCAAGGGGAAAAATTTGGGTCGGCAGTTTTTCCCAAAGTTTCTGAAACCCGTGAATTTTTTTTGGGCCCCAAAGGGCCTCCCTCTGGGAGGGACGAGATTGCCACAGGAATGCTTTGGATGCGTGGGGCCACCCATAATTTTTCTATCTTTTCCCCCAAATTGGAGTAGGGCCCTTAACGGGGGCCATGGGGGAAAATTGCGCCGAGGGGGGTTAGACAATAGTAGTTTCGGAAAATTGGGTATGCTGGGCCCTCTCTCTTTTTCCCGGGCCATCCAACCCTCTTTTAAACACTCTGTGGCCCCTTTTTCCCACTACAAAGTTTAGTATTTTGGGCTTGCAATGATCTCAGTTGGGCCCCGGGGGCCCTGCCACGGGGGGATTTCCAAATTAAAAAAAAGGGGGGATTTTTGGGGGAGAATGTTCATTTTGACAAATTAATCCTCCCAAAAAATGAAAACCCGGGAGGGAGTTCCACTTCAGGAGAAAAGGCCCCTCAGTTCTCAAATGTGGGGGATATTTAAAAAATTTTATATAGTGTTTCAAAAATCGTTTTGGGTTTTTTTGAATTCCTAAGTATTTAAAGGCGAATTTCCCCTTCCAAAAGTTATAAAAAAGTTTTTTTTTAAAGGGGAGTTGATATAGTGGGTGGTAAATTAATGGGGAGGGCCCTCCGATTTAGAAATTGACTTTTTAGCCGGAAACTACCCAAAAGTTCTTAGCGGGGGGAGTGGGAGGCTGTATCTGGGGCCGTAAGATTTGGGAAGGATGTCGTCCCCCAAAAACAAGGACAGTTTGAATTCTTTATCCCTAAACCCTAATCCCCCAATACCCGGGGTTTGGGGGCCCTTATAGCTGCCGCATTTGGCTCTAATGCACGGGGCCCAAATAGGAAGGGGACAAGGGAAAACCCCCTGTCCCCGTTCCGTTCTTTACCCGGGAACCCTTTTTGGACGTGCAATAGGGAAATTTTAAATTCATTGCCGAGGGCGAAGCATAAAGGCCCCCGAATCCCCGGTCAAGAAGGCGCCCGAAAACCCAAAAATTGCCGAAAAAAGGGTCTCAAACTTTGAAAGGCCTTTACCTATAAAAGGGCCCTTTTTTCTGCTTAAAGGGCAAAGGAAAAGTCCCTGTTGTTTTTGGGGTTTGTTCCAATTTTCTATTAGGTCAATGGTTCCGCCTATTGTTGTCTCCCCCCTGTTTTAAATGGGACAAATCCCCCGGTCTCTGTAATGAGAAAAGGGAGCCTTTTGTTTTAAAACCCTTTTTTCCAGGATTTTTTTTTGAAAAATTTTTAGATCTAATTAAGAAGTGCTAAGGCGGTAACTGGCAACTGTCTGCGGGTTTTTTTCCGGGGCTTATGGATGGGGGGAAAATGTGGGAGAGGTCAAGATTCTGGTAAAAGGAAAACCCCCCCCAAAAAAGGAATTAAACAATTGGAGAATGGGGGGGAGCAAGATTTTGGGAAATACACTTTGTAATATATATAGGGAAAAGGCCATCGGGCCCAAAGGGGTTTCCCCTGAAGGGAGTTGTTTCGGGGAATTTCCGTTTTTTTTCCTCCAAAATCAATGGGGGCTTTGAAAAGGGGTCATAGTTCAGGGGGGGGGAAGGGGGGGGGGGGGCATTTTTGCAGGAAGTCCTTAATTTGCTTTCTGGCCTCATTTTGGGGAAAATTTTTGGGGGGAAAGAGAGTCCCAATTTTTTAAAAAGTAATCTGGGAAAGATGTGGGGCCATCGTTTTCGGGTCAAAAGCAATGCCCCTTTGTATGGTCCGAAGCGCGGAGGGGGCCCAATGGTTTTTCAAAAATCTCTTTTTAAGCTGCCTAGCCAAAATTTTAGGGGCCCTTATTGCCAAAGGTAAAAAATCGCTGCTTTTGAGTAACCAAAAAATTTTTTCTACCCAAAAAGCTTTACCCTAAGTCCTTTAGGCCCCTGCAGAGTTGCCCCCTATACGCCCCCAAGGGGTCTTTTCACTTGGATGCTAGTCACCCTTTTCTCTCGAGATCCCCGAGGAGGGGTGCGGAGAGTCAGAGTCTCTCTTGCTATTTTTTTGAGTCTAGAGCCAAATGCAATGCAATGACCCCCCGGGAATACAGCTTTATGACCTCCCAAAGGGAAGAGGGGGGAGGTTTCCGTGCCTGAAATTGAGCTCAAAAAAAAGAGGAAAAGCGCGTCTTGAAACCCTTTTGCCTAGGGTGCCTGGTTTTTGACTAGAGCTTAAATTTAATCCCCAAATGGCATGAACCCCAAGGGGTTTCCTTTTTAGTCAAGCTGACCATAAACCGGGGGCAGGGACCCGCCCATGTGATTCGGCTCAATTTTAAAAAGTTTAAAAGCGTCGGGAGATTTAAAAATTGTTGCCAAAAAATAGGTTTAGTTGGGGTTGGGTTTTAAAGCGGTGGGAGAAAAAAGGTGCTTTCCCCTTTTCCCCTTGGGGGGCCCCCTACTCCCACAGATAAATAAAGGGAGTGTGTTTTTAATCGCTTAGGGAAAAGGCCCAAGACAAACCTATTCTGGGCTGGGGATTTCCATGGTGTTGAGAAAGGGTCAGGTTGAAGCCCACCCCCCCAACAGAAGGGGGGGAGGGTGGGGAATTTAAAAAAATTTTGGAAAGGACCCTGTTCAAAAAGGACACCTGGAGGTGTTTGGGGGCATAGTTTATTGCATAGCACAACAGGTTTGCCTTTAAAAAGGGGCCCTTTGAAAGAATAATATCCCCTGCCCGCGGGATAAATTTTGGGAGATGTCGTGACCTGCATGGGGATTTAGTTGGCCCCCCAATTTGGCCACGCCCGCCTTTTTTTCGTTTAAAATTTAAAAGCCCAAAAAGGGCCCTTGAATAATACGCTTTGGGAAAGGGTTTAAAGGTTCCCCTGGAATTTTTAGTGGGTCTTGAAAGAAACAATATTCCCCCTTTCACGGTTTTTGCATTTCCCCGGAGCGCTAATCGCCTCTTCACATTAGAATTCAGGCCCTTTTAAAAATTTTGTGTTTAGACACCCCAAACCATAATGTTTATTAAAGGATGCGGCTTTAAGGGTTGGGACAGCAAAATTCCTAGTTTAAAAGGCTGCCCAAAATGGCCCCAGAAGGGGAAGGAAGGGCGGGTGGGAAAGGGGGCAAAAGAAACCACAAAAATAAACAAGAGAACAAAGGGGTAAATCTCAAACCAGTAATAAAACTGGCAAACTAGAAACCCCGAGAGCTAAGCAGCTCAGTAAAAAAGGGGGGGGGGGGGGGGGGGGGGGGGGGGGGGGGGGGAAAAGAAACCCCCCAGATTTAGTTGGGCATCCCTTTTGCGGGCTCGGAGGTTAGTTTCCCAATAAAAGGGAAAACCCGAGGAGACCTCCCCAGTTTTGGGGCCCCAAAAAACGGACCACCCGCAGGGATCCCCCTCCATACCGAGAAAAAAAACACGCCGCCCCGTTTGCGGCGCAAAAAAAGGGAGGTTCCCGCAGGTGAAATTAAACCAAAACCCAAAAGGGTATAATTTTTGAAAAAACCACAAAAACCCCAAAAATAGGAACAGCTCCGCTTTAAACGCTAACACCCTGCAGTACAAAAATTTGTCCAAACCCCGCCCTTTCGAATATGGAGGAAAAGATTCAATTTTGGGAAAAGATGGGAGTGGGGGCAGCCCCCAGATCTAACATTTTTGGGCCCGGGCCCTGGGGCAAGAAACCCCTCCCACGCGGGGGACTGCGCCTTTGGGTTTGTGGGCCCCCAAGGGGGCCCCCAGGAAAAGGGGTCCTTTGGGAGAAAGGGCAGAGTTTCCCAAAAACCGGGGGCGGGGGCAACACAGTCAAATTTCCCCAAACCTCTAATCCGGAACAGGGATTTTGTAGCGCTTTGAAAAACCAGGAAGGTCTTGCAAATGTCTTAAAGTAGCTGAAACGCCCCTCAGAACGCGCATTTTAGAAACAAAGGGGAAAAGCCCCAAAATGGAAAAGTGTCCCCTTGAGGGTGGGGGGAGTGGCTTAAGGTTTAAAAGGCGCTTTTTGAAATGTGCGCCAGGATAAGGGCCTGAAATAACTGGATGCTTGAAACCCCCGGGAAATGAACATGGCCAGCCCTTTCCCAGCTTTCTCCATATCGCCCCCTTTTCTGTTAATTTGTGAAAGCAACATATAATTCCCTTGGGGCGATGAAGCGGACTTAAGGGCCCAACGCTCCCGTGGGCCCCATCCCCAAACTTATTGGGGCCCAGGGGGGGAGTTTTCCATAATTTGATTGAAGATGGAGTTAAAAACGGAGTGTTAATTTCCCCGTACCCCCGGGCCTCTGGGAGGCCTCTGATTCGAATAATTTCATCTGCGACCCCCCATTTTCAAGATTTCCAGGGGGGCGGGCCCATACCTTAACCTTGAGATTTTTATCTAACATTGGGAGGATGCATTTTGCGCAAACTTTTTTTGCGGGGTTTTTCCCTGATCCTCCTCTAACCCTTCAAATCTGGAGGCAATCCCGTTTAAAAAGTTTTCCCTTTTTGATGCTAGAAATCTCACCCCTTTCAGGCCTGTTTTTTCTTTTTGAAAAAACCCAAACTCCGCCAGGGCTTCCTTAAATGGGAAGTTTCTGCGCAGCTGCCACCCCCCGATGGCTGGGTTGCCCCTGTGGACTATGAGGGCAAAGAGTAGGCAGGGGATCCCTCCAAAGGGTGGGGGGAACTTCAAGTCTCTTATGGGGATTTGAGAAGGGAGACCCCAAAATCCAGGCTGCCCCTTTCTCAAAGGGGGGGCGGGGCCCGTGGTGTGGGGGGTCGGTGGGCTGTCGGCTTGGGTGGTGTCCTGGGGCCTGTGCAGGTGTTTAGCAGCCATAGTTGGGTGTATAATGGCTTTAAGGCAAGTGTTCCCCCTTTTGGGTTCCCTTTCTCAGGGGAGGAAAAAAGCGGGAGGGGGAAGGGGGGCCCCTCCTTTAAAAAGGTACCTGTCCCGGGGGAAAGTGCTGGTCCCCCGGGGGGCCCGGGGATGCCCGCGCATTCTGGGCGCTTGGGGCCCCCGGTTTAGGGGGGCCACACAAACGCTTTCCCTCTCTTCTTTCCAAACGTTGGGGGCCTGCAGCTCCGGTCCCTTTTTGGGGTGTGGGAGGCAGAGGGTAATGGCGCCGTGGTCTGAACGCACCCCCCGTGGGGGGCCCCGGAGAAGGAAGGGGGTTTTAGCCGGGGTTTCCCGGGAAATGGGAAAGGGGGGGGCAGAAGTGTGCCCCCATCCTTTTTCCTGCTGCGGGGCCCTCCCCTTTTTCCCCTTTAAAGGGGGCTGGTTAAACCGGCCGGGGTTTCCGGTTTTCCTTTTTTCAGCCCGGGTTTTGGTGCGGGAAACCCCTTTTCCCCCATGCGTCCAACTCCCTCGAATTCCGGTACCCCCCTCCCGAGTTTGAAGTTTTTTATTGGTAAAACCCTTAAAAGGGGTGCAATGATGCTATTTTCCTATTGGTAGTTTTTTTTTTTTTTTTATTTTTTATAGCGGGCACTGTACGGTTTAAAATGACAGGTTTGCTTTACCCAGCAGGGGCCCAAAACGATTACCCGATACCCAATTGATTTTTTTTTTATGTTTTAACTGGGTTTTATATAATAAAAAACACTTTTATTCACACCAGGAAAATTCGGTTTTCTCGCATCGCCATAGTATGAGAGCATAACTTTTAATTTTTCTGTGCTTGGAGCTGTGTAGGGACTTGTTTTTTGCGAGATTGAGTTGACGTTTTTATGGTATATTTTTGGCGGGGACAAGGCTTTTTGATGTAGCTTCGTAAATCCTTTTTGTGGGAGGCCAGGGGTGAAGAAAATTCTGCAATCCTTGTAGTGTTTTATTTATTTTTATTTTTTAACAGGGCATCACCGTGCAGTATCGTGATTATGTTAGCTTTACCTCTTTGGGCGCTACGATTTATGGCGATACCCTATTTAATATATTTTTTATGTTGAAAGCACTTTAAAAAAAAAAAAGAAAAAGTGTTTTTTTTTAGTGTGTAAAACAATATTTATGCATCGCTTTCTTCTGAGAGCTTTATAACATTTTTTTTTTTTTCCGTATACAGAGTTGTATAAGACTTTTTTTTAGCGGGATGACTGACGGATTTTTAATTGGTACAACTTTGGCGTATCTAGGAGTTTTTGATCGCTTTTTATTCCTTTTATGTGATGCGGGAGGAACTCAATTAATCTTAATTCTGTGATTGTTTTTTTGTTTTGTTTTTTACGGCGTTCACCGTTACAGGGTTAATTAAACATGACAGATTTATAGGGCAGGTGTTACGCACGGCGGCGATTCCAAATATGGGTACTTTATTTTTGATTCTTTTTGGGGCGATTGGCGTGTGTAAAGGGGAAAAGGGCGGTTGTAAGTATTTTTATTTTATTTTTGTGTTTGTGTTTTACTTGTTTTCTTTTTTACACTTTTTACATTTTTATCTTTTACTTTTCCCCATAGGGGATTTGAATGAGAGATCTTTAGATCTCTCTTTCAATAGGATCAGTGCATAGGCTTGTTGCGATGACTGGTTCTATGACAACTGTCAGTCACGATGCCGGGACATGCCCACAGCGGCACGGCCGCGGCTTCAAGTGACGTCACAGACAACCGGAAGGCATTCTCTGCCACTACGTGCTGTCTGTCAGAGGGCAGGAGCTGCACGGATCGCGCCGATCCGTGCGCTGGCTGCCGCCGACAGGAGACGTCGAGGAGGAGCGGATCTCCCTTCCTGCGGTCTCCCTTAGTTCATTGGCGACGCCCGTTCCGTCGCGATAACTTAAGGGAGGTTAACCGCCCCCCCCCCCCCCCTTCCAGGGAGCAGATCGGAGTCTGGGCCGCGCCTGCGGGATGTCAGCTGTATATACAGCTGACACCCCGGACGATCCACGCGAAACTATGCTTTAAGAGTTCGCGCGATCTCAGGAAGTATCCATACGTCCTAGGTGGTTGAACACTCAAAAGACTGGACGTATGGATACGTCTAAGCGTCTTAAGGGGTTTTTTAAAAATGAGCCGTATTTTGCGTCCGTAATTACACGCCGGACGTGCGCAAAATTACGGGCAGAAAAACGGCCCACCAATTCATTACGGTAATGCACAGTTCTCATAGAGAACTATGGTACGTATCCTATCCTGCTCGAGCGAATAAGCCGAGGGGGGAGGAGATCAATCGTCAGGTATTTTCTAGCAGGGCGTTATACGCGCCGCTAGCATTGTTTGTCTATGGGCCGGCGAAGTGCCGGCCCCCTGCTCGCTCCGCCCCCACGGCGTAACTGCGGGGCGTAAATACGTCCCGCAGTCTAAACAAGTGTGAACACACAGCCCTTAGCAGGGACATTGGTGATAGAGGGGTTTAAACAGCAGAGCAGAAGTCTACAGAGCTCCAAAGGGTTCAAGTGTCAGTAAAAACATACAGTCGAACCAGGACAGCTTGAGGTGAGAGCGGTGGTCAGTAATCTAGGAAAGCTTGTGTACAAAAGCAGGAGAAGAGATCTGTTCTAACTCTGAAAGGAAGCCAACACTATATTTTGTGACAGTGTCTGGTATAAATAATAATTAAAAAAAAAAAAAAAAAAATGTCTATTGGGCCATAGAAGGCGAAGTCTATTCCCATTTAGGTCTACCTACATTTATGTAGGGGAAAAGCAGCAAAAATTTGCACATTTTTGCCTATTCAGGGGAATAGGCACTTTGTCTCAAAATCAGAGCTTCAACTGGTAAACCCTACTTAAAAGGGATATTCCCATCCCACGCTTCAGACTTTGATGGCACATCCTAGTGATACACCCAGTGATATGCCATCAAAGTCTGAGAAGTGCGAGTTCCAGAGGTGGGAGCCATACCTATTTTTAGGACTGGGTCCCCAAAGTCTTGGCTCAGAATGAAGAGCTGGTAGTACTGGTGCACAACTCACTGCTCTGAGTACAGATAAGTGAAGTATTCGGCTGTACTCAGCACTCCCATAGAACAGAATGTAGAATTGTTTACAAACGCAACCAGCTTGTCATTTGGAGACCTACCTCTCAAAGGCCTGTTCCGAAGATAGGTGTCCTATAGGTGGGACCTGCACCTATCAGGCTTTAGTGGCATGTGCCTAGCAATATGCCAAACGCTACGGTATTAACACCCCTTTAATGACAGTGGGTAAAAAATGCTATTCATCAATTCCGTGACAGATGTCAGACTGTGCAGGGACACCCAGTTGACAGTTTGGTTATGAATTTCTAGGAGGAGTAACAGATGAACCACACAACATGGAGATTTTATGGAAGATGCTCCAGAATTGTTATTTTACAGGGAATACAGGTATTTACTAAAACAGATGGGTCAGGAATGGTCACGGGTCCTCTAGAAACATTTACAGCTTTTATCTTTAAATTGTCATTAAAATTTACAAATAATTAATGAACACATGGGCATGTGCCATAGACTGACATCACTGCTTTGAGCACATATTTCCAAACGGTCAACCAATGGCATGTGACTGTTTCAGCCAATCAGAGGCTGCAGTGGTGACCTCCTGTTCAAAAGAAAGCCAGAAGATTGGCACAGATGGAGAGGGGAGGGTGGGGCTCAGCGCCAGATTTTAGGGGAGAGGATTTTTTTTTTTTTTTTTTTTTTTAAATTTAAAATGGCAGCAGTATCCCATTAAAAGTGAGTTAGATAACCCCCTGCAAAGCAAACAAAAAAGCTGAAGCCTCAATCTTTTGGAGTGACTGGGGGCACTATATTGTACCCAGTCACCTGAAGTAGTTTTCACAATTGCCATTTTCCTCCACTAAAAAAAAATAAATAAATAAATGACAAAAATATGAGCAAGAGCAGTAAAAATTTCAACCAAGAATTTTTTGGGAGAACGTTTGTCTAGGTCAGGGATGCACAACATTGTCTGATCTGAGGGCCACATTGTCCTATTGTACCTCTCCAGGGGCCACCGTAAATCTTAAAGGGGTTGTCTCACTACATTTATTCACCTTACCTCAGTCCTGTTTTCTTGGTTTCACTTTGAATTCAGGGGCTTGTTTACTGGCTTCTACTAGGCTTCAGTAGAAGCCAGATCTGTAGCTATAGCAACCAGTGCTGGCAGCCTATCATGAGAGTAAACAGGTCTGTAGCTACAGCAACCCGAGGAGCTGATGCAGCCCATATAAGAGGGGATATCTAGGAACAGGCAGGACACTGTTAATGGACACATATCGCAAAGTGACTTGTTTTTGAAAGATCTTTAACATAAAAAGCAATCATTGTAGCGAGACAACCTCTTTAAGAGGGTGTTCCCCATCTGAGACCTTCATGGCACTTTAAATGTAAATACCCAAAAGAGGTCTTGGTTCTAATTTAGGGAGTGTCAAAGATCAGAATCGGCGGACATCTGCCTGGTACTCCAGAAAGAGGATATGAGGTGGCCATTTTCTTTGTGGTTTTTGTGGGTTACAGACACAACTATAACTAGAGAGAAAAACACATTCTGTATGTAGCCTCCTCTCCACAGTTTTGAACCTATCAGACATTTTTATGGTGTATCTTGTGGATTTGCCAGAAATAATACAGAAACAGGCTTTACTAACCTGTTCATTTAAGTTGCTTAAAACCGCATATATAGCCCTATAGAGCCCACCCTCCCAGGGCCAGCCGCACAGGGCCCACCCTCCCAGGGCCAGCCGCACAGGGCCCACCATCCCAGGGCCAGCCGCACAGGGCCCACCATCCCAGGGCCAGCCGCACAGGGCCCACCCTCCCAGGCCAGCCGCACAGTGCCCACCATCCCAGGGCCAGCCGCACAGTGCCCACCATCCCAGGGCCAGCCGCACAGTGCCCACCATCCCAGGGCCAGCCGCACAGGGCCCACCATCCCAGGGCCAGCCGCACACCAGTTGAACCCAGCTGTCAAAAGATGATTATTCCTTTCTTCAGTATGAGGACAGAGACAAAGCATGTTTGTATCTTGGTGGCTGCACAGAAGGGCACATGTTGTGCGCCCCTGGTCTAGGTACTGGCATCAGTGATTTTCCAGAAACTAAACAATAGAGGGTGAGAGCGCAGTGTACATATGCACACACATAGGGTATATGCAAGTATAGTGGCACATGCTCAGTGTATCCTGCATATGTGGAACTTTTGTTTGCCAACAGCTCTACATTTCCTATGAGGATAAAGGTCATTATGCACACACATAACACTGCAGAAGACAAAGGCTTTTATACTATGTGTGCATACTACTCCGCGTCACCGACACTTCAGCTTGCACAGGACACATCAGCAGTGAAAGCTTCGGGTGAGGCTAAATCTTTATGCTATGTAAAAGATGTCAATGAAAGATAAAGACATTATACACAACCTTACAGTGAAAGGCTTTCTTGATGTCACACAGCGCTATGTATTATAACCACATATACAATCAGCATTTTCTTCATTTGCACACTTTATTCTTCCATGCACTAAGAAGCAGTATGGGGCAACCTGTCTATATAGCAGCAATGCATAAAAGCACAGCTCCACACATTCCAGTCTGGTTTATAGCACTGTACCGGGGGCTCATCTCTCCCCATATAGTTTTACAAGACTGCCGGAAACTCACCAATTCTATGGAGAAGAAAGAATAAGGCTTAAGGCTGGGGCATTCTGACCCGGCACAGGGAAGATTTATAGATGGGGAGCAGAGGAGACAATGTGAAGCCTGCAGTTTTTTCCTGACTTAATTCAGTCTCAAAATGAATCAGCATTTACATTCAGCGGGCAGCAAGCATTTCCTATAGTCATACATAGAGACACTCCTGACCTGTAGCCTGCCTAGAGCTGATCATACAGTTAAAGGGGCACTCTAGGTCACTTTATCTATAACAAATGGAAGAATGCACTGGATGTGATAGATCGTCAGCAAAGTGGTCCTGGTCTTCAACTGTATTTAAAGGGGCAGCAATGTTTGTTTACATTTGATGCATCTAGGACTGCTTCCATGGATGCTCTGCATAGAAACTAGTCAAATGCAGCATAGGATATATCCCCAATAAAGTTCATACCTGTTAGGTTATACAGTGCTCATAACTTTACAGCATTAAAACCAGCGGAGGACACAGACAGCTGTGGGCCCCTACACAAGAACCGTTTAGACACCTGGTTATCTAATATCTCTTCAAGGCCAGTTTTTTTATTCAAACAAAAAGTGTTTAACTGTGGGGTCGGGACCCCCACCAGGTTGACAAGCGGGCCCCCCCCCCCACCACCAGTGGAGACAATGCTTGGGCCCCCCCCCCCCCACCCCACCATTGGGACAATGCTTGGGCCCCCCCCCCCCACCACCACCACCAGTGGAGACAATGCTTGGGCCCCCCCCCACCACCACCACCACTAGTGGAGACAATGCTTGGGCCCCCCCCCCCCCCCCCCCCACCACCCACCCACCAGTGGAGACAATGCGTGGGCCCCCCCCCCCCCACCACCACCCCCATGGAGACAAAAGCTTTGGGCCCCCTCCCCCCCACCACCACCCCATGAGACAATGCTTGGGCCCCCCTCCCCCCCCCACCCCAACCCACCAGTGGAGACAATGCTTTGGGGCCCCCTCCCCCCCACCACCACCACCAGTGGGACAATGCTTGGGCCCCCCTCCCCAAACCCCCACCACCCCAGTGGGACAATGTGGGCCCCCCCGCCCACCCACCCCCCCACCACCAGGGAGACAATGCTTGGGCCCCCCCCCCCCCCCCCCCCCCCCACCCCACCAGTGGGACAATGCTTGGGCCCCTCCCCCCCCCCCCACCACCACCCCCCCAGTGGGGACAAGCTTGGCCCCCCCCCCCACCACCCGTAGAAAAGCTTGGGCCCCCCCCACCCCACCGTGGGGACAATGCTTGGGCCCCCCCCCCACCACCATCCACCAGTGGGACATTATGTGTTAACTGGTGCTGGCCCCACCACACCTAGCCCACCAGTGGAGACAATGCTTGGGCCCCCCCCACCACCACCACCAGTGGAGACAATGCTTGGGCCCCCCCCCCCCCCCCCCCGTGGAGACAAAGCGTTGGGTGGGGGGGGGGAGGAAGTGGAAGCACCAGTGGAGACAATGCTTGGGGCCCCCACCACCACAACTACTTTACATCACTCTAGCACTCTGCATTTTTTTCAACCTACCTTTCTCCCTGAAAAGCATGCCCAGGTTCCACGAGGGGGTCCTCCTAGTCCCCTCATGGAGCCCTGTCTCTAACAACCCACTAGTAATTGTTAACCATGAAATTTATTAGCTTAGATTCAATCTTAAGGACAGCTGATTTGAGGATGACAGGGCATCCTTACCTATTGGGCCTCTGTGCAGCTGCACAGGTTGCACCAGTGTCATGTCCATCCTGAATAAAACAGAAAAGTGGCTATACCATTTAACAATCCACTAGTACTTGCTAGCCATTAAATTCAGTATCTTACCATAATATGATCGGCAATAGACAGTGGATTGTCTGGTGACAACGCTCCTTTAGTCACTGAGCCCAGATACAGCTGCACAGGTTGCACCAGAGGTATAATCATTCCAATTAAAATATGAAAGTGAACATACTAGTTAAGAATCCACTAGTAAAAATTAGCCATTAAGTTCATTATGTTACACTCATCTTATAGATAATGGAAACATGATGTTATGGTGGCAGGGTTCTTTTACTCACTGAGCCAGTGTGCAGCTGCACAGGTTGCACCAGTGATATGTTCATCCCAATGAAAACAGAAAAGTAACATACCATTTAATAAAGCATTTAACAATCCGCAAGTAATTATTAGCTATTAAATTCATCTAATTAACTAATTTTATAGCAACAGGGTCTGTCCACACAGCGTGGTTTTTTTTGTCAGATTTTCAGGCGATCTGAAAAGAGACAAGCAACCATCCCCATAGACTAATAGAAAATCCACCCAGTAGTCTACACTGAACGGATTTCTAACCATCTGCGTTCTGAACAACTTGGAACATGCACAATCTTCTGCCTGTTTTTTGGGCAGAAGCTGTGCTAGTCAATGGCTAAGGGGGATGGGCGAATCAGGAAACCGCAGACAGAACCGTCCCCCAAAACCATCAAAAGATGATAAAATATCGGTTGGATTCTCAGAGTCTGACCGGCATCTTACACTTGCCGTGTGGCTGCACCCTTACTCACCGAGCCAGTATGCAGCTGCACAGGTTGCACCAATGGTATGTCCAGCCCGATTTAAACAGAAAAGTGGTGGAAAAGGTTGACAATCAGCTGCAGTCAGGGTAGCTGGACAGCTCTCCCCTTCTACTGATACAACGTATATTGTTTATGCTGAATCAAGTGTCTGAGAGCTTTGATACACGGTGTTCAGAACGGACATTGTATCTAATACATTGCAATGCCCTAGAGGGAGACACTGGGCAGGGCACAAAACCTAACATATGTGACAGGTTCAAACTACAGGACAATATGACCGCGTTACTTCCTGATTCTATATAGTAACCGTTCATAGTGAAGACACCTTGCCCCGAAGGGACTCTGTAATGGCAGCTTAAAAGTGTGATATGACACAAAAGATGAGAACATGTATGGACGCAGGAGGTAGTCACCCTCCAGTCTTAGAAAATGGCGCGTAGACTTGTACTAGGAAAGCAAGAATTTACAGGAAAGGGACTGTAAAAAGCATTAGCCCACTCATCTGCAGAGATAGGATGTCCACAGCCTTTTCTATGGATGGCCCTCAAATTCTCTTTTAGAGATAAATGCATCAAACAATTCAAGACATTTTGAAGTACAGTATGGAAAAGTGGTGAATATACAAGTATAGGACACAAATAAATATATATATATATATCTCAAAGAGAGAAAAATTTGCAGCACTCACATGGTAAAAATAAAAAGGTGTTTATTCCCACATGCTACAAGACCGACGTTTCAGCTCCCTCACAAAGTCGTTTCAAGTGACAAATAGTGCTGCGTGGACTATTTGTGATATTCATTTTTGGAGTCTCTGCCTGGCTTCTATTATTTCGCTGGCACCCCGCAATATATTTCTATTGGAAGTGCTGCTCTATTTTCTTGAATTAGAATTATATATACAAACACACACCCCATTTCTTCTTCTTCGAGAGAGAGAGAGCACATGTGTACACACACATAAAAAAAATTTGGGAGGAGTTTTTTGTATGGATACAGCACCGCTAGAATATAAACAGAATAATCAAGATGTACAAGCTTGGAAGTAAAGACCTCAATCTTCCATAGTGCAAAAGCAAAAAACAGCAGCACCAAAAATAATAAAAAAAAGTCAATATTAAAATCTCCCAAGTCACTACATGCTACGTTTCAGCTCCTCCACATAGCCATGCACTTTGTGATGGTGCTGCTTTTTATGCTTATACATTGTGTGTGTATTTTATAGAAGGATTCACATATATACACACACATTCATATGTAATATATATAAATATAAGGATGGAATGGTATATATATATAAAATATATACACACATATATATAAAAAAAAAAAAAATAGAAGAATTCACATATATACCCACACATTCATATGTAATACATACAAATATAAGGATGGAATGGTGTGTATGTATATATAAACCACACACCATTCCATATATATATATATATATATATATATATATATATATATATATATATATATATATATATATAATATAGGAGAATTCACATATATACACACACATTCATATGTAATATATACAAATAAGGATGGAATGGTGTGTATTTTATATATATATATATATATATATATATGATAGAATTCACATATATACACACACACACATTATATATAAAAAAAATATAGAAGGATTCACATATATACACACACATGCATATAAATAGGTAGATATACACACCCCATTCCTTCTATGTATATGTATATATAGTGAGTGCACGTATACACACACATACGTACGTACACAAATGCTTTATGTACCATGTGGCACAGCTGAGGCACTTTATGCCATTGAATTCATATTGCCACATTCTCTTTCAGAACTTTTTCGATCCCCACAGACTGTACATGGCAGACACCTTTGTATAAAAGTCGTACAGTCCAATAAAGTGCACATAATATATAGTTGAGAAGAAACCATGTAGAATTGAGGGGTGTTACAGCAGGTCAGTATCCAGCCTTACCTGTGTCCTCGGCGGCAGGTGCGGGGCTAATGAGGGAGCAGTGTGCACAGCTCTGTGACTGCGGCGCCGCGCCCGTCCTGGAGCGCACGGATCCGGAGGCTGAGGAAGACCCGGACACTGGATCAGCGCGGAAACATGTGGCGCAGCCTGCCGGACAGGTAGAGCGGGGGCGTCTCTACGGTCACAGGACGCCGCGTGCTCTTGTAGGGCGCCTGCTGCTGCAGGATTAACCCTCTGTGCTCGGGAGCAGCTGTCCCCCTTCAGGAAGATCGCACCTGCCGCAAGGAACGCGATGCGACTTGTTGCAGGACTGGGCTTTGGCGTGTGCGACTGTTGCCGTCTGCCATCTTGCGGAAGGGGGCGCGACAGAGGCACGGCGTGGGGCAGGCGGTGTTTCAGACAGACTAGACTTGTGCCACCAACCACAGAGAATCACTTCCAGAGTGTCCCTAAAAAAATGATATTTAAACTCATAAGATGCAAATGACATAAACATGAATCAATATCCAGAATAAAAAGAAACCGCAAATTAATATCACTAAATATCCGAAGCCAGAACTGCTCAGCGGAGATCTACTCACCAAGTCATTGATTAGGAAAATAGTGTTTAATAACTTTATTTGGCAAATAGTTCTCTGCTGCGTTTTTTTTATCACAAAGTAAAATGAATGTGGGAAGCTTGCAAATTAAATAATAAACATTTTCACCATTCATCATTATGAAAAATTCTGTAGCCGCCTTACTGACCCATAGTGTACAGCTCGTCTCCAGGGGAATGACCAGGGACAAGAGCTCCTCAGTCCTGGCCGCACATGCTCAGACATCATCTCTCCTCTCAGGCAGCTACTGTCAGTCTCTTCCCTACTTAGTAATCACACACACTCACTGCTGAACAAGTGTTCAACCCCACATGCTGTCATTCTAGTCCTACCTTCTGTACTCTTTAGTAATCACACACACTCACTGCTGAGCAAGTGTTCAACCCCATGTGCTGTCATTCTACTCCTGTACTCTGTACTCTTTAGTAATCACACACAGTCACTGCAGAGCTAGTGTACAACCCCAGGTGCTGTCATTCTATTCCTGTCCTCTGTACTTCTTAGTAATTATACACACTCAGCGAGTGTTCAACACTAGGTGCTTTCATTCTACTTATGTCCTCTGTACTCTTTAGTAATCATACACACTCACTGCAGAGCTAGTGTACAACCTCAGGTGCTGTCATTCTATTCCTTTCCTCTGTAATCCTTTCCTCTGTAATCATTCCTTAGTAATCATACACACTAAGCGAGTGTTCAACACCAGGTGTTGTCATTCTACTCCTGTCCTCCTTCTGTACTCTTTAAAAATTAGTCAAACAGTGCAAATAAATACTAAGAAAAAAGAAACCTTAATCAGGTATGTGCATTGAGACAAAAATAATCAACATATTTGGTTCCTGCAGAGAGTTGAACCTAGGACCCCTATGTTGATAGGCAGAAGTGGTAACCACTCAGCAACATTGTAGCTATTCACAGCTATTTACATAAACACTTTCTTTGACAAGAGAGAGCACACTGTGGAGACAGGCATGATAATGTCAGCCTTCTGGGTCACATGATATGCAGTTCCATCAAATCATACACACCCTCTTTTGAACACACTGAAAGCTGAAGCAGGACAAATAAGGCATGAAATACCTTTGTGGTTAAACTCCTTTGAACAGTGACATCTAGAAATCTGAACATAGAGTCAGAGACAAGGCCCCATAGACATTCAATGCTAGCAGCGCGTATTTGACGCTAGTAATTGACATGTCATTTATCTCCCCGGGCGTACAATTGTACGCCTGGGGAGAGGAGGCGTGATCCATAGTTCTGTATGAGAACTGTGGGTTACCGTAATCAATGGGGCGCATTTCGCTCGTATTTTAGCGCAGTACGCTGCGAAATACGCGGCAAAATGCGCCCCAGTTTAAGCCGTGTGAACATAGCCTTAAAAGTATGCGCTGGCCAGCATGTACTTTCTATAGCAGGTGTACAGCACAGGTAGGCGCCTCTGTATGCCATGAGAGCATACCCATAGGGTTGCAGACATTAACCCCTTCTCTCCCTAATACCTCAGGGATGTTACCATAAAATCAATAATTATCATAGCTGATTTTGGCTAATTATTTGTTGCTAAACAATAATATCTGCTGCTGCTGTTTTGATTGCCCAGTTTAGCAGTAACACTGCTCAAGTCCCTTACTGCCCCCATCACTAGCGGCTTCAGAGACTAAGGGCATGTCCCCACTGCACGGGTTTCCGGCCGGTTTGCGGTTCTTCAGACCGCCTGAAAAACCGACCGAAAATGAGCACAATTGTGCTCTATGGAAAACCCGTGCAGCAGTCCCCACTGCACGGGTTCTCCGCCCGGCGGTTTTTCTGCCCGAGGTCCGGCCGCAAAACATTATAGAAGCACAATCTTCCGTCCGGTTTTCGGACGGAATCTGTGCTTCTCAATGGGAGGGGGGAGGGCTTTTCTCCACTCATCGTGGAGAAAATCCGTCCCCCCCGCGGCCGTGTGGACGGGCGCTAAACGGCAAAACCGGCCGGTATTTGTCCTGTGCCGTGGGAACGCAGCCTAAGAAGGGACATTTTACAGAATAGTGCGCTGGATCTCATACGATTATATCATTGAATAATTAGGTTTTGGTCAATCAGGACAGGGGTAACAAGTTCTGTGGTAGTGTGAATAGTTCATAGCTTGTCACTCAGCTTGTCGAAAACATATTATTAAAGTAGTGTTCCCACCATGCACATTGATGGCATATAAGTATGATATACCATAAAAGTTTAAAAGGTGTAGATTCCACCCCTAGGACTTGCACCCATCTTTGGAACAGGCCCCGAAAGTCTCGGCTAAAAATTAGGTGTTGATAGCACTTGCACACTTTTCTCCATTCTGTTCTATGGAGGTTCTGACTGCAGCCGAACACAGAACTCACTAAGAACTCCCATAGAACAGAATGGAGAGTTGTGCAAAATCGTTGTCAGCCGAGACTTTCGAGGGCTTGTTCCTAAGATGGGCGCGGGCCCAGAGGTGGGCCTGCACCTATTAGACTTTAATGGTATGTCCTATCAGTATGCTATTAAAGTGTGGACCCCTTTAATAAAGGGAAGAACAGAACTTTAAGGGGCCGTTCACACGGCTTATTTTGGGCACGGATTGCAGCCGTATTGCGCGCCGTACTGCGCTGCAATATGGCTGGAATCCGTCCCAGCCATTACGGTAATCCACAGTTCTCATAAAGAACTATGGATTCCGTCTCTCCTCCCCGCTCGGCGAATATGCCGGGCAGGGAGAAAGTGACGTTAATTATTTACGGTGTGTATGCACCGTGAATAATCAGTGTCTATGGGGCCGGCGAGCTGCGCCCCGCTCCGCCCCTTATTCAAGCCGTAATTGTGAGCAAAATCCATCCCGCAATTACAGCTTGAATAAGCCGTGTGAACCGGGCCTAAGACTACCCACCAATTTGTGGCTTTGACTGGTCAGGGTCTGCTGTGAAATCTTTTGGCACCATGAGAGACATGCAGTGTTGTGCAGAATGACAGATGCACAGTCACCATGTATTGGAGTCAGTTTCCGTGCTAGGTGATGCACATTGTCCTGGCTGTTCAGACACATAGTGGCACCATGTTTTCGTGTGTCTCCAACCTTATGTTTATCCCTTTCATTCTAAACAATGATGGAAAGTAAAATATGTTCCCTGGTTTGTTGTTGTGGGTAACAAATTCTGCTCCTCTGTTGGTTTTGATAAATAAAGTTTTCTACTTACTATGCATGAAGACTTGCCAACACCAGGGGTGTAACTAGAATTCAATAGAATCAGTCTGATCCTCACAGGTACGCTCTGCATAAGGACTGCGTTCTGAAACGCGTTAGCGTGGAGGCTACCATGTGTGTCAAATCTAGTCCCGTGCTATTTATTACTTGAAGATCTTTATTATTGTTATATTATGAAAATAAACTGGATTTTTAAAGAAGGAATATATCTCTCCTAGGCTGGAAGCTGGCTATGCTCCTATCTGTGTGGACTATCCTATCTCAGAGGACTAACTCAACTCAGCCGTGGTGCCTCTAGTGGGAAGAAATGGAAGTACAATCTGGGTGAGCTAAAAACTTTTTTCAATCAGAATTCATAGGGCCCTATAGCAAAATGAGATGGGGCCCCACCACCTAATGGGAATATAACTAAAACATCAACATAGGGAGCAATAGTTAAAGGTATAAATAATACTGCCATATATCAGGGTAACCACATCCCAGTTCTTGGGAGCAGAAAGCCACCAACTACTTGTTTCCTCCAAAAAGGAAGAATATTATTGTACCTGAACGGCCCCACTTAACCTCTGAACCCCATAGTAGTAGCTATAGTGACACCCATACCCAACACCTCTCTAATGTTGGAGTACAGGAATGTATTGTAATATGAACAGGGCCTTACAATTTTCGGTGAGGACAAGAGTAAAGGAATTATCACTAATTACCTTCATTTTCTGTGTGAATGAACTTGAAAGGAGCAGAGACACATATTAACCAGTTACTAAGTAACAGAAGACAATGTAAATTACTGATTCACTTTCCCGGACAAGCTCATCTGGTAACGTTATATACATGCAAAAAAGGAAATATTTAAAAAGAGAACCTCTAGCATAGTTTATGCCCCCCTTGCTGAGGGCAGCACAAGCTAGTGACAGACATGCTGCTTCCAGCGCTGTGTCCCTTATTCTGGAAGATGCTGGAGTTTTAGAGTATTTAATGCTCAAATCTGCAGTTTTCAGCCAGAAAAGTGTCAGATTAATGTATGCCCCGCCCACCTGGTGCTAGCCCCGCCCACCTCATAACTGATAAACCTAGGTAGAAACATGTGAATAACTGTCAGGGGCTAACACCTGCTCATGAATAAGATTTGAGTATTTAATGCTCTAAAACTCCAGCATCTTACAGAATAAGGGGCACAGTGCTGGGAACAGCAGGTCTGACAGTAGCTTGTGCTGCCCTCAGCAAGGGGGGCATGTGACAGGTTCCCTTTAAGGTTCTTAGTTCACATATTTTGATCAAAACTGTTTAAACCACCTCCGACTTTCAACGGGACCCCAGTACAGGTGGTTCTACTCTATTTTTACCTCTCATTTGAGTCCAATTCAGACTTCTCATTTGGGTCCTCCGACCTCCATAATCCAGAGAGAAAAAAAGCACCAGCCTTATAAGCATACTGCACTGATTTAGTAACTTGTGGAGGTGGGCAGGGTGCAAAAAAACAAAATGGAGGCATCCATTCCTCCCTGTATTAGTTAAAAGCAATATATGCCAATTGCAAAGTATGGTTCTACACAAAAAAACATTTCTGAAAAACACAATGTGAACACAGGTGTACACTGGCATGGCTGTGGTACCTATACACACACTCCAATACCAGTAGCACAGCATCAGCAAAAAGAGCTATCAAACAACATGGAAACCTGCAAAAAGCATTTATGCTATCTACAATACATGAAAAAAACTTTGAGGTTCTTAGTTCACATGATTTGATCAAAACTGTTTAAGCCACCTCCAACTTTCAACGGGACCTCAGTACAGGTGGTCCTACTCTATTTTTACCTCTCATTTGAGTTCAATTCAGACTTCTCATTTGGTTCCTCCGACCTCCATAATCCAGAGAGAAAAAAGCACCAGCCTTATAAGCATACTGCACTGATCAAGCAACCTGTGGAGGTGGGTGCAGAACCATACGTTACATTTGGCAGATATTGCTTTTAACTAATACAGGGAGGAATGGATGCCTCCATTTTGGTTTTCTGCACTCCGCCCACCTCCACAGGTTGCTTGCTTGAGGCGGGTGCTTTTTTCTGTCTGGATTATGGAGGTCGGAGGACCCAAATGAGAAGTCTGAATTGAACTCAAATGAAAGGTAAAAATAGAGTAGGACCACCTGTACTGAGTTCCCGTTGAAAGTCGGAGGTGGCTTAAACAGTTTTGATCAAAACATGTGAACTAAGAACCTCAAAGTTTTTTTTTCATGTATTGTAGATAGCATAAATGCTTTTTTGCAGGTTTCCAGGTTCCCTTTAAGACACAGAGGGGCAGATTTATCAATACTGTCTAACTATTAGGCTTTGTTCACACGGCTTATCCACGGTGTAATTCCAGGGACAGATTTCGCCCGCAATTATGCCGTGTGCTGTGCAGTGGGGGCGGATGGGGGGGCCTGGCAGCTCACCGGCCCCATAGACATTCATTATCCACGGCGCGTATCCCCTTTCTCCCACTTTAATCCATAGTTCTCTATGAGAACTGTGGATTACCGTAATGACTGGGACGGATTTCAGCTGTAATTCGCACAGTATGGCGTGAATTACGGACTGAATTCTGTCCCAAAATAAACCGTGTGAACATAGCCTTAGGGCTAGTCCCCACAGCAAGGCTTTGAAAACCTGTCAACCTTTTACATTGATTTAAATAGCTAATAGCAGTTGTTCACACTGCACGGATTTTCCACCGGACAGTTTTTGACACCGCTGGCGTAACGAAAAAACGTAGAACATGTTCATTCTTCTGTCCTGTTTTTGGGCAGAGTATGAACATGTGAGTGTTAAGGAGGGCGGCTTGAATCTGCAAACTGCAGACAACAGCCGCCCCCCCCTTTTTCCCAAAAAAGATAAAAGTATCAGGTATCCGACCGGTATTTTGTCTTTGCCGTGGGAACGCACCCTTAGAAAATGTAAACTTGACACTCTTACAATGCGGCCCATTTATCACAGTGTTTATAAATGTGGCACACGTAAGAACTGTCTAACTTTACACCTTTAGTAAGTTGACTTACTTTATGTGACACAGTTTGGGGGCTTTTTTGGCGCACTTCATTGTATGATAAGCCACAACCCTTTAATGAAGCCATGCCCCTTTTACTGGAGTCTGCCTCTTTTGTCAGATGAGGGGCAGAAGTGTTAGGAAACTGTCTAACAACAGGACAAATCAGTGGTAGGGTGTACGTAATCAAGACCAAAAAACTACCATGAGGAGAGGTTCATACAATATATAGTCGGCACAGCATTTCAATGCGGAAGTAACCAGACTGGCCTGGGGCACATTTCTGCCTCCTATACGTTTGTATTTGATGGCACATAAATGCCACAAACAATTGATTTGTCAATTGTTTTCTGGTTTGAACAGCATTGAATACTCGAGTCCTAAATATTTCAGTAAAATCATTGTCGGCTGATCATCGACAAAGAACTTGCACTGCCCTCAGTGAGCTGTACTTGAACATTGTTTAATGATTACTTTGGAGCATATTTCGACATGGAACTATTTTGGGGCACAAAATATGCCGCAAAATAAGAGTAAAAAAAGTCAGCATGAACGTCCCCTTAAACCCACTACCACTGACTCTTTAGACGTTGCTGCAGAAAGAGGAGTTTTACTGTAATAGATCGGCATAATCAAAGAACATTCCCTTTCTCCGTCAGGTCATCGGGACTCTGGGTGACCTGATGGAGCCTGAGGAACGTCTGTACAGTCAGCCCCCGGGGACCTAGAATAACCCCAGGGATGTCTGTATATCAAGCCTGCAGTCAGGGCACACTGTGTGCTGCTCTTATTGCTGCTTGGGTCATACTGACACTGAAAGTAAAGTATTAGTATATAAGAATATGCTAATAAATTACTAAGTGTAGAATAAATTATACAATAGTTATCCCTTCATGAGATTATAAAAAAGGAAAAAAATTAAAAAGTGTAGAAAAAATAAAATAAAATAAAATAATTAAAAGAAAAAAATATTTAATGAAAAATAATTGTGCCTACATTACAGAAAAAAAACACTGACACGTAAGTTATCCACATGACCACAATAACCTGTAGAATTAATATAACAGGTTATTTAGTGAAATGTGAATGGTGTAAAACATTTTTTTAGAAAAGACCAAACAAAATGTGAAAAAAATTTAAAAAGAAATTCTACAGTAATACATATGTAAACTCAAACTATGCCCCCAAAAAGTACAACTACTTCTGCAAAAAACGAGGCCTCACACAACTGCGTCATTGAAAAAATAAAAAAGTTCCGACTGTTGAAATGCAAGGAGGCAAAAACTAGAAAAATAAGCAAGTCATTAAGGCCTTTTCAGGCCTGAGGCCTAAGGGTTTAAAGATAGGAATATATAGTGTGGCTGCAGTGCCGCCCATAGTCTCACCCTCTGGTGCGTCCACCAATGACCACACAAGTTTTCTGACATCTCGAGTGGCCATTGTTGGATACATTGGAGGCGGGACTATTGGTTGTGCTGCAGCTGCTCTGTGTATTCCTACCATTATGGCATTTTTGGTGATCTTACCCTCCAAATACAATCAAACAAGTGTACCTAGCTGTTCTCAGATCTCCCATTGAAATGAACCAAGAGAGATGCACATGATCGGCCACCTTTCCATTTTGTGCAGCCACGGCCCACAGCTATCAGACAGTTAAAGCATTTCATCTGGATACACTAGAAGTGTCTGAGGTGGGAACACTGATTTAAACCCTTTCCAACACAGGACATGGGTACGTCCAGGTGCCGGTAAGGTCATATGTAGTGAGCTGACTCTGTAAGGCCATATCCCCACGGCACGGTTTTTCAGCCGGTTCTCGGTTTTGAAAAACGTCTGCAAACCGGCTGAAAAACTTTTACACGGACCTTAATGGAAAATCCGTGCAGCGGTTCCCACTGCACCGATTTTCCGCCTGGCGGTTTTTCAGACCACCGGTGGTCCGAAAAACATAGAACTTGCTCATTCTTCCGTCTGGTTTTCGGATGGAATATGAACATGTCTATATGAAGGGGGACGGCTTTTCTCCGCAAGCCACAGAGAAAAGTCGTCCCCTGGCGGCCATGTGCATGGCACGAAAACAGGACAAATACCGATTGGATAAACCCACCGGTATGTGTCCTGTGCCATATAAACGGCCCTAAGTCCGCTACATTGGAGGCAGTTAACACCGACCACCAACAGCAGGAAATGGAGCTGGCTCCATTCTCTGCTGTTTAACCCATTAGTTACTGCGGCAACCACAGACGAGTCTAAATGAATGAGAAACCATGACACGCCCTGTTTGTCACTGCGGTCAATACCCCCCTGGCGAGTTCACAGGGTGCCGATTGGTTAACATGGTGGTTAAATGCGTTATTTATATTGCGTCTCTCCATCTTTAAACACCCTTCTGCACTGTTTATAAAATGCAGAAGTGTGTAAGGCAGTCCTCATGTTAAGAATGGATGAGGACTGTAGGTTTGTTCTTAAGTTGAATTTGTATGTAAGCGGAACAGGTAGATTTATTAAATGTAACTCCAGCAGAAAAAAAAAAAGTTTTGGATAGCGCAGGGAACATTTTTTTACATTTGTTTTGCTGCTTGTGCCCCTATTTAGAAAATTTCAACACACTTTCTGTCTCTCATGTGCTGCTGTGGCATGCTGAAACTTGTCCTTTCAGAGCTATTAGCTGCTGTGAAACATGGAACTACAAGTGCCAGCATGCCACAGCAGCACATGTTAAACACATGTACTAATCAGCACCCATACAATTAGTACATGTGTGGTTCCACAACTACAAATACCAGCATGTAACACATGTGCTAATTGTATGGGTGCTGATACAGTAAAGGCCAGGAAAGGTGGGTGAGACCAAGACCATTAAGAACACACCTGACTTGCCAAGGGCAGACTGCTTGCGGCATGAGGGAGAGCCGTTGTGCCGGCCTGTAGATGGAGGTCCAAGCACAAGGCTGGTGGGCTGGAGGAAGGTAAAGAAGAACTGCTGTGCCTTGCCAGCTGCAAGACGGGGTGGGCAGAGGAAGGCTTGTGACATACCGACATTATTATGGGGCATGACTCAGTGTGTGATGTCAGCACACCAAGCCAAGCCCCATAAGTATCCATCTGTAACTAGAGGATGGATGTAAGTCAGAACGTTGTAAGTCGGGAACTGCCTGTACTGATGATTGCACACTCTAGTGGTCAAGTACCCTGGGGGAATCAATGTAAAAGAAATAAAAGTTTATAGTATAAAAATTTATAAAAATATTAGAAGTTCAAATTACCCCCTTTTTGCCAGTATACAAATAAAAAAAAAATATCTAAAAGTTGCACAGAACTGGTATTGCCGCATTCGTAAAAGTCCGATTAATTAAAATTAACAGCAAAGACATCAGAGGAATCCGCCTCGGGCGAAGGAGGTGCGACCTTCCGAGAGAAACGATTCACGATACATGGCTTAAGCAAGGAGACGTGAAAGGAGTTCGGGATCCGCATTGTAGAAGGCAGCTGAAGCTTGTAGGCCACAGGATTGAACCTCTTCAAGACCTCAAAAGGACAGAGGAACCAGGGACCCAGCATGTCCTTTCAGGTGGCCTTCATGTCACGGACCAGTGTATCCACAGCGGGAATGTCTGAATCAGATGTCAGTGGGAGGAGAGGGCGTGGATGTACACCGTACACCAAAAAAAATGGCAAGGCACCAGCTGACTCCAAGTCCAGGGAATGGTTCGGTACATGGTGAGACAAAACAAGGCTTCAGGAACGTTTTCTTAATACGCTGATGCACAAAGATCCGGCAGGGAACTATGGGAGGTGACCAGAATATATAGGGACAGTGCCTGGCAATTAACCAATTGGGGAACAGCAGCGCGTGCCCGGCCGGCAGCGGAGCAGGGGAGAGCAGGAGCGCGGTCAGGTGAGTAATGCACTGAATCGTTAGTGCGCCCAACCTCCGGGTCGCGGCGCCACTCGCCGATACAGAGGGGGCACGGATGCACGGAGTACGAGCCGCAGGGGCATCCATGACATTTATGTTCACACGGCTTACTGCGGCGCCTACTGTACACGCAGCAATATGATGGGTGTTTTAGAAGTATGCGCTGGGCGTACAATACGCGTGTATTGACACCGGGGGAGACGACTATCAGAGCTATGAATTACCGTAATTGCAGAGCGCAGTTTGGACATATTGAAGCCCAAATACACGCCGAAATGCGCCCTATAGTTACACCGTGTGAACATACCCTAACTGTGTTTTCTCACATCTTTGGGCAGCTGAGTTAAATTTCCCTAGCATCAAACAATCCTGATTATTGCCACGCCTGTTCTCAAGCAAGGAAGCACTTAAATAGGATCTGCCTGACAAAGTGAAGTAGATCAAAAGCTCCTCAGAAGCTAGACATCATGGGGAGATCCAAAGAAATTCAAGTGCAAATGAGAAACAAAGTAGCTGAGATCTATCATTCTGGAAAAGGTTGTAAAGCCATCTCTAAACCTTTGGGACTCAAGAGAACCACAGTGAGATCCATTATCCACAAAGGGAGAAAACATGGCACTGTAGATAACTTTCCCAGGAGTGGCTGGCCATCCAAAGTTACGCAGCGACGACTCATCCAAGAGGTCACAAAACACCCCAGAACAGTGTATACACCCCACAACAACATCCAAAGAACTGCAGGCCTCACTTGCCTCAGTTAAGATCAGTGTTCATGTCTCTATCATAAGAAAGAGACTCTGCAAAAAATGCCCTGCATGGCAGAGTTCCAAGACAAAAACCACTGCTGAGCAAAAATAACATAAAAGCTTGTTTTGCCAGAAAACATCTTGATGATCCCCAAGACTTTTGGGAGAAGATTCTGTGGACTGACAAGACAAGCTGAACTTCTTGGAAGTATAAGTCCCATTACATCTGGAGTAGAAGCAACACAACTTCAGAAAAGGAACATCAAGGCAGCAATAAAACATGGGACTGTGGTGGATATTGTGGGACGTTGTTGTGAGTGGCCGTCCGTACAAAATTAACCCAAGAGCACAGCGACGACTCATCCAAGAGGTCACAAAACCTGTTGTCATGGTTGGGGGCTGTTTTGCTGTTTCAGGACCTGGAAGACTTGCTGTGATAAATGGAACCATGAATTCTGCTGTCTACCACCAAATCCTGAAGGAGAATGTCAGGCAATCGTGACCTCCAGCTGAAGTGCATTTGGGTTATACAGCAAGACAATGATCCAAAACACACAGCAAGTCCACCTCTGAATGGCTTAAGAAAAACAAAATGAAGGCTTTGGAGTGGCCTAGTCAAAGTCCTCACCTTCATCTACAAGAATGCTTTCAAATTGTGGGAAACACAAAATAAAGACATTTTTCCAAATTATTGCTTTGTTCCCTCTGTTTTCCCTAAGGAGATACAAGTGAATTATCCCTCCCTGGCTATTTCAGTTCCCTCAGTAAGACCTGTAAACAAATCCCCCCCTGCTGTTTGTTCAATGAAAAAACGTGAGGGGTCATAGTGCCATGCTGCCAGGCAGTAAAAAAAGTTTGATTTATCTCAATAAAAAAAACTGTAATTAGGGCTTTTTTTAGAGGGTGAAAGAAGTCCGGTGAGCATTTGAAAAGCAAATTTCTTTTTTTAAATTTAGCAACTGAAGGGGCATGAGCTGTACAAGCAAGGGGAGTTTATGCAAATTAGTAAATCTAAACCAGGAAGTACAGAGTATTTCATTCATGCATCCTTTGAAACCCTGTAGGGAGACAACTCCTTTAAGAAAAACAAAATGAAGGCTTTGGAGTGGCCTAGTCAAAGTCCTCACCTTCATCTGACAGAGGTGCTTGGGCATGACCTTAACAAAATGGTTCATGCCCGGAAACCCTCCAATGTGGGTGAATTACAACAATTCTGTAAGGATGAGTGTCCACAATTTCTCCAGAGCGTTGTAAGAGATTCATTGGCCTTTATCACAAACGCTTCATTGCAATTGTTGCTGCTCAGGGTGGCCCAGCCAGTTATTAGGTTTAGGGGGCAATTACTTTTTCACATAGGGCCCTGTAGGTTTTGATTACTTTTTTCCCTAATAATAAAGACCTTCATTTAAAAACTGCACTTAGTATTTACTTGTGTTATGTTTGTCTAATATTTACATGTGTTTGGTGATTTGAAACATTTAAGTGTGACAAACATCCAAAAGATTAAGAAATCAGGAAGGGGGCAAATACTTTTTCACACCACTGTACATTATTTTCTACAATGGCAGCTACATAATGTTTACTGTAAATTATTCAGATAGCTCCCCCTAGTGGTGCCAGAAGTGTATCAAGTAAGAGCTCCACAAAACACATCATGTAATCTGTCAACCCAGGATTGTAGAACTTGGAATACAATGGTGGGGATTAACTTGTGAGCCTGTTCTGAGTTTGGTTTTGGGGCTCTATGATTGCCGCATATGCCTTGATCTCCCCTGCACTTTCTAATTTATTAGTCTTAGAAGGATTAGTGTCTTAGTGACTGCAACCAGACTGTGTATCCCAGCGGCTCATTGTGTGCTGTGTGTACTTATGACACTGCACTCCCACACTGAAAGGGCATGTCCCCACTGCACGGGTTTTTGGACAGTTTTTCAGACTGTCTGAAAAAACGGCCGAAAATGAGCACAATTGTGCTCTATGGAAAACCCGTGCAGCAGTCCCCACTGGCGGTTTTTCTGCCCATGGGCCGCCCACATAACATTTGACATGCATTCGACATGCACATTCTTCCATCTGGTTTTCGGACAGAATATGTGCATGTCAATGGGAAGGGGGAGGGCTTTTCTCCGCTCATCACGGAGAAAAGCCGCCCCCCACGGACAAATACCGGACAAATACCGGTCGGATAAACCGACCGGTATTTGTCTATTACCGTGTGAACGCACCCCAAGGGTACGTCCACATGACAAACAAGGCAAATGTTGCATCAAGTACAATGAATTCCCTGTACTGGAGAAAACGCATGAAAATAAACAGTAAAAGAAAAACCAAAAAAAACACATGAAATGAAGAAAGCGTGCATGAAAACACATAAAAAAACAAGCTTACAAATGTGGTGTGAACATACCCTTATGGTAGGTTTACACTGGGCAGATTTCCTGTGGATTTTCTCACTGATTTGTTTCTGTATTTATTGCAGGTTTTACTGAAAATGTACTTGCATTTACTTCAATGAATTCAATGAAGTGAAATCTGCATAAGTCCATAACAAAATCTGCAGCCGATCTGCTCCACATCAACGTACTCTAAAGGTTGGAGTATATGGTGCGGCTTTGATAGTTGTAGTCCCACTCATGATGCATCTGCCAGTGGTGGCACGATAAATCGGAAAACTCATGCAACCATTGGAACCATTACTACCCTTATAAAACAAGTGAGCTTGCTGACATACAGGCACAGATTTACTACACCGTCAGTGCTTCTGCTTACCCTGCATATGCACTGTAAACACTTATCACTGCTATGTGAATGGAACTGTATAACTGAATGACCATGGCATTGGGCTTCAGAAATTTAAAGTAGTATTTACATTTCATTGATTAGCTTTAAGCATGTAGGCATAGTTAAGACCATTACCAAATACATTGCTGTTTTGATTTTGCTTCACTTTAGAATTAGAGCAGCTCTAATCTCCCTAGTTTCCCTAGGTTACCAACCACCTCTTCTCTAACTGGCTATAGAGCCCTGAACGGGATGGTGAGCTCACTCCCCGCTATTTCTTAGCAGCAGCAGCAGCACAGGAGCTTGTTTATCTTTCTTACTGACAAACTTTAACCCTTTAGAGTTGTGTAGCCTCCTGTGCTTTAGTTTCGACTCTCTTATTACTAATGTCTGTCCTACAGGCTCAGCCAGGAATAGGTGAGCTGATATGCCAGTCACTGCAACAGACTTGCCCACCACCTGGACAGGAAGAGGGAGGCTAAAACTAGCAGTGTGTAGCAGGCTCTGTAAACAGCTTAGTGAGAACACCCCTGTCAGCAGTTTTGACCCTCTCTCTGCATGGATGGGAAATGTTTAAACATCTCCATGTTGCTGATCAGGAATACCATTAGCAGAACAAAGAAAATCTCATGTTATATGCTAGTGAGAAGTCAAATGTCCAACGGGCATCTATCATTAACGGGGTTTTATCGTTACAAAGATCATGTCTCAGATTATGGGGACAGTAAAAATAAGCACTTTTGTAATTGGGTTGCATTACCTCTGTCACTTGGTTTAGCAGATATGAACTTCTCTGTAAATCTGTATTCTGTTTCTGCTGTTGCTCTGTTGCTGGTTGGAACGCCCCCTGGTCGATTCCCTAGACACGCCCCCTGCATTGTGATTGGCTGGCTGAGATTTCATTCAGCCTGTTGGAATACGCCCCTAGACAGGAAACGCCCCGGCCACGCCCCCTGCACTGTGATTGGCTGCCTGCACACTCTGTGTTTACTCCCCTCTGAGCTGTTAAAGTCGATAGTGAAACCAAGGTCTGCTGGCTCTATACTCCTCTCCCAGCTCTATGGTGATGATCTGGGAAATTACTGGCTGTTTAATGGGCTTTTGCCAAGAGGTTGATTCGCCTCCTCACAGGTCCAGTCCTTAAGCTGCTACTTTGAAAAGAGAGCGTTCTGTTCCTCAGATCTAATGCAAGCCCCGCCTCCTTATGATGTCATCATCTGTAGTGTATAACATAAGGATTCAACACTGTGTCTGCATAAGCTGTTTGTATAGTGCAGTGCTTAGCTGATCCACTCTGCAAGAGAGAGGTTAGGAGTTCAAGCCCCATCAGTAGTTTTTTTTTTTTTTGTTTTTTAAAATTGTCACAATGTTAAAAAATATGAAAATATATGTGTAACATCTATAAGTTTATTCATATACACACACAAAGCCCCCCTATATAGTGTCCCATCCTCCAGTCACACCAAGCACTTCCAACATATGTGATACATCATATACTCTGGGGATAAACCCATATATAGGGGAGCTATGTATGTGTATATATATCATTATAGAGATTGACAAATATATTTTAGGTCTCTCTACATATGTGTAGAATTTAGGGGGGAAAAAATATACTCTGTGAGGGGACTAGAACTCCAAACCCCTTCGTTGTAAAAGCAATACTCTACCACTGCTCTACCACTGCACAACCAGCCCCAGGTAGTTACAAGCTGAGCAGGGTCTTCTCTCCAAGGTGATTGCTTCTCCCGCCATTGTTTTCACTCACATGTCACTGACAGCAAGCAGAGATCTTTACTTGAAGCTGACATTTGTCCTTGTAGTTGAGTAAAGGTCTCTGCCTTTACTCACTGGGGGATGTATCTATATACCTGCATATATACTGATGGTACAGAGTAAGGCAGGTATATACAGCTCTCCTCAGTAAGGTAGGTATGTAGATGTATGTCCCCTCAGTCTGGCAGGTATATATAGCTCCCCTCAGTCAGGTATATAGATATAGGTACCCGCAGGCAGGTATATAGATAGGTACAGCTCCCCTCAGGCGGGTATATAGATATCAGCTCCCCTCAGGCAGGTATATTAGATAGGTACAGCTCCCCTCGGGCAGGTATATAGATAGGTACAGCTCCCCTCGGGCAAGTATATAGAAGGTACAGCTCCCCTCGGGAAAGGTATATAGATAGGTAAGCTCCCCTGAGGCAGGTATATGGGATGGTAAGCCCCCTAAAGGCAGGAATATAGATAGGTACACGCTCCCCTGAGGCAGGAATATAATAGTAACAGCTCCCAAGGCAGGAATATAGTTTAGGTAAGCTCCCCTGAGGCAGAATATAGATGGGTACAGCTCCCCTGAGACAGGAATATAGATAGGTACAGCTCCCCTAGGCAGGTAGATAGATAGGTACGGCTCCCCTCAGGCAAGGAATATAGATAGGTACAGCTCCCCTCAGGCAGGAATCTAGTTAGTTAGAGCTCCATACAGGCGGGTATATAGTTAAAGCTTCACACAGGCAGGTATATAGTTAGGGCTTCCCACGGGCGGTATATAGTTTAATTTAGGGTTCCTACAGGCAGTATAGAGATATTAGGTGTGTCCCCAGGCAGTATAAGATAGTTTTGGTTGGGTCCCCAGGCAGGTATAGGAAGTTTTAGGTGTGTCCCCAGGCAGATATATAATAGTTAGGTGTGTCCCCGGGCGGGTATACGTTGGGTTTGGCCCCCAGGCAGGATATCATTAGGTGTGTCCCCAGGCAGGTATATCGTTAGGTGTCCCCAGGCAGGTATAAGTTGGGTTGTGTTCCCAGGCAGTATATAGTTAGGTGTGGTCCCAAGCAGGTATATAGTCGGGTGTGTCCCCAGGCAGTATAAATTTCAGGTGTATCCCAGCAGGTAAATAGTAGTGTATCCCCAGGCAGGTATATAGTCAGTGTATCCCCAGGCAGGAAATATAGTTAGGTGTGTACCCAGGTAGTTTATAGTCAGGTGTGTCCCCGGGCAGGTATATAGTCAGGTGTGCCCCAGGCAGGTATATAGTCAGGTGTGTCCCCAGGCAGGTATAGGATAGTTAGGTGTTCCCCAGGCGGGTATAGAGATATTTTAGGTGTGTCCCATGCAGGTATAGAGATGTTAGGTGTGTCCCCAGGCGGGTATATATTTTAGGTGTGTCCCCAGGCAGGTAATAGTTAGGTGTGTCCCCAGGCAGGTATATAGTCAGGTGTGTCCCCAGGCAGGTATAAGTAGTTAGGTGTGTCCCCAGGCGGTATAGATAGTTAGGTGTTTTCCCCAGGCAGGTATAGAGATAGTTAGGGTGTGTCCCCAGGCAGGTATAGAGATAGTTAGGTTTGTCCCCAGGCAGGTATAGAGATACAGGTGTGTCCCCCAGGCAGGTAAAATAGTCAGGTGTTCCCAGCAGGTATAGAGATAGTTAGGTGTCCCCAGGCAGGTATATAGTCAGGTGTGTCCCCAGGCAGGTATATAGACAGTTAGGTGTGTCCCCAGGCAGGTATAGATAAGCTAGTGTGTCCCCAGGCAGGTATATAGTCAGGTTTGTTCCCCAGGCGGGTATAAGATAGGCTTCCACAGGCAGGTATATAGTTTTAGGCCAAAATTAAAAATAACCACACAATACTCACCGGCTTACCGCTTCCCGGCCGAGCGCGCTCATCTTCCATCCGAGGAGCTTCCTGGGCTGGTGGCGTGATGACGTCATGCCGCCAGCGCCGGGACGCTTCTCTGTCAGCTCCTGGGCCCGCACAGAGTTATTACTGCGTGCGCCGAGGAGAGGCAGCGGCGCGGAGTTCATCGCGTCGCTGCCTAATTCACCAGTAATAGTAGCGCTGACGGCCCGCGGCGGCCTCTCAGCAATACCCGGCCGCGGCGGGCTGTCAGCGCTACTATTAGCAGACCTGGGCATCGAACGCCGTGGGCCACATCAGACGAACTGGAGGGCCGGATGCGGCCCGCGGGCCGTACTTTGCCCAGGTCTGCGCTATATGGTCACTGTATGGAGGTAATATACAGTCAGCAGAGCCCATGTGCACTTGTATCTACTACTATATGGTCAGTATATGGTGGAAATATTTGTCTTGGTGTAATGATTTATATTCAGTAACGGTACTGTGGTATTATTCAGTATCTTTATGGTAGAGATATGTTGTGATGATGTGGCGGTATTATTTATACTTTGTATATTGTTGTTGTTTTAAAATATTGGTGTGGGTATACTGGTTTGGTCAGTAACATTATATTGGTGACATGCGGTGATCATGTGGTGGTATTTGCTGGCCCTTTTATATGTACTGACCCGCACAATATAGATAAATTGTTCGTTGTAAAATCCAACAAGAACTAAATCCATTGCCATTGCATTTTTTTTCTCATTCACCCCAGAATTTTTTTTTCTTTTTCTGGGGTGGGAGGCAGAGCGGTGGGGCCAGGAGAGGATGAGGCATGGGTTTGGTGAAGGATCGGGGGCTAGATGCTTCAGTTGTATGAAGTCCTGAAATTTCTGATAGTGGCCACGGGTATAGTTGTCTTTATCTCCTTAACAACCACCCACCGACTATAGATGTCGCTGCAGAAAGAGAAATGTTGCTGCTCCCAGCGCTGCAGCTCTACCTAGAGCGGGAAGTGGAGAAAAAATCTAATCTCCAGCTCTTAACCCTTTGTTTTCTGCAGTCTGGGACCGCAGCATAATCAAAGGGCATTGCCCTGCTCTATCGGGTCTTCGGGACTCACAGTGCCCGATGCAGCCTGGGAATTTCTGTACAGTCAGCTCTGGGGATCTGGAGTAGCCCCAGGGCTGTCTGTATAACAAGCCTGCAGTCAGGGCTCACTGTGGGCTGTCCTGACTGCAGCTGGTGTCATACTGACACACATTGTATATGAATATGCTAATACATTAAGTGTAAAGTACAACGTCTCCCACGTAAAACCAGGCCTCATACTACTGTGTCATTATAAAAATAAAAAAGTTAAGACTGTTGAAACGCAAGGAGACAAAAACTAAAATAATTTGCTAGTCATTAAGGCTTAAGTAGCTGTTCAGTAACATTATGGTAGTAACATGTATTCGTGGTCTAGCCATGTTACACATTATTTATATAGTGATATTATTGGTAATGTAGATCTCGGTATAGTGGTCTGTATTAGTGATGAGCGATTACGTTGACTATCGTCATCGGGTCGATATCGGCAATTATCAAGACGATTTCCGATAGTCGATAATAGATTATCGCCGATGACCATTAAAGTCTATGGGAGAGGAACAACACCTTCATTCTTACACCCAAACAGGGCTGGAGAAGCTGGAATTAACATCCACAACAGTCAAATGGATACGTACTACATCTTAGGCAACACACTTAGGTTTTAAAAATCCACAGAAAAAAACACAGACCATTCACTATCCCTGTCTTGCACCACAGCCTGACCCTTAAACCTGCATGACCCACAAATTAAAAAGTGCCACAAGGCAGTATTATTTGAACCATCATTTTAGTTGAACTGGACATTGACTATCCCTGTCCTGTACCGCAGTATGACCATTAAACCTGTCTGTCCCACAGATTAAAAAGTGCCGGAAAAAGGAGTCTTTCAACCCAAAACCATTTTAGTTTGAACTGGATAAAGTTGACTATATGCAACTTGCCCTGGGCCACAGCATGAGCCCCAACCTGCATAACCCCCAGATTAAAAAGTGCCAGAAAAAGGAGTCTTTTAACCACCATTTTAGTTGAACTGGACATTAACTATATCTGTCCTCTACTGCAGTATGACCATTAAACCTGTCTGACCCACAGATTAAAAAGTGCTGGGAAAAGGAGTCTTTGAACCACCATTTTAGTTGAACTGGACATTGACTATGCCTATCCTGGACCGCAGTATGACCATTAAACCTGTCTGACCCACAAATTAAAAAGTGCTGGAAAAAGGAGTCTTTCAACCACCATTTTAGTTGAACTGGACATATGACTATACCTGTTCTGTACCACAGTATGACCATTAAATCTGTCTGACCCACAGATTAAAAAGTGCCGGAAAAAGGAGTCTTTGAATCACCATTTTAGTTGAACTGGACATTGACTATACCTGTCCTGGGACACAGCATGAGCCCCAAACCTGCATGACTCCAGATTAAAAAGTGCCGGAAAAAGAAGTCTTTCAACCACCATTTTAGTTGAACTGGACATTGACTATACCTGTCCTGGGTAACCTACGTCTGTTCAAGTCTTCCTGTACCTCCCTTGTACAATTCAAGGAATATTTGTATCAGCTATTTTGTACATGCAAGTTTTTAGTAGTTTAATTCTAGAAAACATTTTTAAAATAGGATTGGAATCCCACCACGTATTTTTTTTCTCTTTTTTTTAATTGTTTTAAAAATGGGTTGTCTCACTACGGGAATTCCCTAGCTATTTTAAAAGATCTTGCAAAAACAAGTCATTTTTGCAATATATGTCCATTAAAAAAGTGTCCTACCAAATTCCTGTTTTTGACAGCACCATCACCCTTGAGCCATTTTTGACAATTTTTGAAGAACAAATGTCGTTAGAAACCACATTTTTTACAATAGGACCTGTAGTATAGCTGCATTTCACAGCAAAATGCCCCCAAAAATTCAAACATGACCCTTGACCCACTTTTGACAATTGTGAAGAATAAATGTCTGTTAGAAACAACATTTTTTAGAATAGGCCCTTTGTAGAAATTGCTGCATTTCAAAGCAGCATGACCCCACAATTTGTAAAACTGACTTCTCAGCCACTGTCAAAATTTGAGGAAGAAATGCCACTTAAAAGCCACATTTCTTTTTCCAAAGGACCATGATTAAGCTGTATCTCACAGCAACATGACCTCAAAAATTATAAATATGACGTCTCAGCCACTATTAAAAATTGTGATGGAGAAATGCCACTTAGAATATTGTATCTATTCAGCCTATATGCACTTCAGGTGCTGTATATATTTTGTTTATTTTTATAAATTGTACTGACACTTAATTCAGTCATACATCCAGAGTTTTCTCTTCTCCTTAAAATGCACTACAAATGGCAACAAAAAGACTGAAACACGTTTGCATTTAAAATCTTTGTGCTTTTACTGAACGAAAGGAATATCAATTAAGGCTGTATGGCCCTTCCATTCCAAATCATCGTTCTACAAGTAGTTTAAAAATCAGTACTTAGCTGTAGTTATTTTCCTTAAAAGTCCAAGAATTTCCCTTTTCACTTTTCAGTGGCATTTCAATCTCTTTTTTGAGCTGACTGGTAAGGAGCAAGACGCTCCATGTTGCGCACAGCTGCAACGTTTCGGAAAATCACTTTCTGGAAGGAAAGTGGTCTTTATCAACAAGAGTGTGGTGCCAATGTGCATTTATGGTTTAGAAGTACTACTTGGTCCTATGTAGTGTTATTATTGGTAATGTTGGCACCACTATGGTGTGATTTGTTTTCTAACAGAATGATCATTTGTAATACATACTGTATGTTGAAATACATCATTATATTGCTTCTTGTATAGTGGTTTCATTTGACAATTGTATGACTATATTATTTTGAGGCTATACTACATAAATGAGTGCCTTTGAAGAGGTAAATCAATGCTGATTTTCATTATACAGTATATCCCAGGACAGTGTCGTGCTGTGGCAGTGTAGTTTTGCAGTGTGGTATATCTATGCAGTGTGCAGTGTGTTGTCTACCCAAATGTTGTAAAAATCATTGCAAATAAACACAGCATAACCACTACATAAAAATGTATCCTGTTTGAAAAACCCTATTTAAAAATCCTGTATTTGCGCCTGCCTTAATACACAAAAAAAAACATGGCATCTTTCTGCGAAATGCTGTGTGCGACACCATTCTAATGCACACCTTCATGTCATTTTAGAGACCATAAGTCATTGCTTTAGGCCAGGGCTCATGTCAGGGATTTAATAAAAAGTTAGGCATGCTCTAGCACCACTCAGACACATTAGACAGCACTAACTTGTTAATCTGAAAGGTCTTTGTGTCCTTGCTCTGCAAATCATCTCATGGAGCAGACAGCAGCTCAGTGGAGAGAATCAGTTTCTTTTATATTAGTTGATCATAAAAACTAATTGGCTTCTCCAACATTCTGGTTCATCAGATAATTTGAGAAGCAAGGTCAGCAAGATTTTGTCGATCCTATGATAAAGCTATGTCACTAAAACAATATACAGTGTTCCCTCAGCATACAATAGTAATTGGTTGTGGGATGACCATTGTATGTTGACACCATAACTCTATGGAAAACTGGAAATTGGCTCCAAGGCCCCAAAATAAATACAACTACTTGTTACCATAGGCAACTGTAAACCCATTTTCTCACAACTATTTGCTAATTATATAGAATTACAACTAGTATTTATTCACTTTATTTTAAAATGTTCTCTATCTTGACAAGCTACACATTATTCCTTTACACCAATCCTATCTACATACTATGTAAGACTAATTGTAGCTAATTCCAAGTGCTCTCTAGAGATCACTAGTAAGCAACACTGATTGAATTTATATTCAACAAAGTAACACCTGCACAATGTTACATCTGCAACATAGGATTAATGCACTAACTAAAATGTTACATTGTATCATAGCCCTCCACCATGTTTTACCCCTAACCTGGCACCGTCAGAGGTCTAGGGGTTATGCCGAAATCTCACTCAAAGGCCTTAGCTTTCTCGATAACATAAACCCTCCCTTCTGTAGATGTGTCAATCAGGCACACAGGGCGACATGTATGATGTAAGTGCATAGAGGCCAGTTCTAAATAGCTTTATAGCAGTGTAAGAATGCACGGACCTGTTCTACTGCAGGTCATAGATTTGGCGCTTTCTAGTTCCAATAAGACAACTCAGTCTCAGGTAAACCACCTTTAACTTGGTCTGGCTGTTCCAGCAGTAATGCGCCTAGTTTGCCGTCCACCAGTCATAAATGTGTAGAATCATACGGTTGTGGTGTGATGTGCCTCCAGAACGTCTCCACATTATGGGCGCATTACAAAGTGCCGTGGGCGCCGCCAAATGCGGATACTTTTGGAGTGGGCTTGCTCATACATCTAGAGAACAAGGCTGAGACAGTTTTTGGGCTGAAAGGACACCAGAATACTGGCACAGCCCCGTACATACATGTCGTCCCAAGTGAGGTTAAATGTTAGAGTAGGTACCCATCCGAACTGAGGTCAGCTTGTTGCTGGTGGAGGAGCACTTACAGTTTTGATCAAAATTGTACACTAAGAACCTAAAATTTTCATGTATCCTAAAGTAGCAGAATTGCATTTTGAAAGAATTCCTATATTCACTTTTTCCTATCACTGTTCGCTATTTATAATTTTTATTTTGTATGATGTTAGATTATTATTAGTTGTAACTAAAATAATAATCTTCTTGCAATTCTGAAAGCTTTTCGAATGTGTTACGTTAATTAATTAATTAACTACCAAACATCTCAGAAACTAGAGTTAATCTGTCAAAACCAAAGTCTTATTCTTAATCACCACCATAAACGTAATATAAAACCATACAGACACCAATGGCACTAAAATCACTGTATATCAGTGAATTGATGGGGATAATGATTATTTCTCTACTTATGATACCAAAATTTTATGATAGTGATTTATTCTTTTATTGATGTACTGGAGTAAAGAATGCATGTTATGTCTCTTATATAAATTTTCACCTTTAGTGATGTTGAGGATTTCTTTAAAAAGTACTTACATCCAGATTTCACCACAATTATTCTGATGCTAATATTATACTGTGCATGGAGAATGGGCATTGCACATGTCTTAGAATTGGGTCACAAGTTTTTGGATGTGGCACAGGTCTCGTTTAGTCACCTTGGCCATGGTGTCCGTCATTGAGATGGAAAAAATGGCGTTATTTTTTTCCGTCTCAATGACGGACACCACAGCGGAAGCCCAACGGACCCATTGTAATTAATAGGGTCCTTTGGCTGCTGTCGGTGTCCATTGTAAAACAGATCCCATGGCCTCTGTTTTCACCTCTTGGAGGTTCCAAATGCAGTTAGTGCATCAATCCTATATTGTAACAATTCTGTAGGTGTTACTTTGTTCTACTGTATATTCAATCAGTGATACTAAAGATCTCGAGACAGCGTTTAGCTGCAATTAGTAGTCTTACATTGCATATAGATATGATTGGTGTGTAGGAATAATTTTTAGCTTGTCAAGGTTAGGTAGGATAGAGACTAGTTTAAAATGAAGTGAGAAATACTAGTTTTATCTATAGTTAGCAAATAGTTGTGAGAAAGTGGGTTTAAGGCTGCTTATGGTAATGTGGTTGTATTAGTAGTAACACTCCACACTCCATCTCCAATAAGGGTCCATTTTTTTAATGGTTATTTAAGGGCCAAAAATGTCACCAACATAATGCAACATGAAGATTAATAAAATAGATAATTAATACAGATAAAGCAAGTCTCTACATGTAACATCAGAAAGAACTGCTGGAAACTGGAAATCACTCCCTTATACACAATGTACTAGGAAAAAAGAAAATGGGAAACCCCTGGTGCCCAGAAGAGTCGCTCATCATGGCACATGTAACATGCAATACAGGGCATGTAGTACTGCACCTTGCTGTAGAGAGGCACTCTAGACCGCCAATCACGTGCATTGCACCGCATTAACCCGATGGCGTATTTACAAGATAAAATGTTCATGATAATTGCCTGGAATCAGTGTCCTGGGCCATGTTTTTATTTGAAACCATAATAACATAACAATGTCCCAGAAAGGACCATTATATGTTGGAAATATGGGATCCTAAGGACATTGTAACTTGAGGGATCACTGTAAATTTAAATATGTAGGATTATGGGTTTCAAGGTACTGGTAAGAGAGAACTTCAGAACGATCTGTCCTATTTTTATTTTCTTATATAGTCCATGTACTGCATAACCCTAAAGACAGGCCGTTTGTATATTTAGGAAGACAAGATCAAATTAAGTGCTACTGACATTTTCTCATGATTACACATCAAAATGTGAACAAAAAATGTAACATTAGAATCCCATTTACTTAAATAGGAATAAGCACACGAGACACACAGCTGCTTTTTATTGAGCACCGTTTGACCCATTACACACTGCACAAAAAACAGAAATGCAGGATCATTATCATCATGTAAAAACGCCACAAGACCCATCAAATACAATGAAGTGCCCTGTACTGAAAAAAACTCATGAAGATAAGCAGAGGATCATAGGACACATCAAATAAAGAAAGCGTGTAAAAATACATGAACAAACATGCTAAAAAATGTGCTTCTACTGTGAAATAAGTTTTTATTTCAGTGTGAAAAATAAGTCATGTGAACTACCAAAAAAACCCAAAGAAAAAGAAAAAAAATCTTTAACCAAATTTTTGGAAAAAAACAAACCCCATTTCCCCAAAATTTTTTATCAAATGGGAAAAATGTGTTATAAAGGGTGACAAATTTTTGTAAATTTCAATTAAACTCCCTGAATTTATATTGTGTTTCCGGGCTTTTTCAAACACTGGAAAAAAAAACTCAAAAACCTGTGATTACCTTGTTTTTTTAGGGGGGTTTCTCCCCTTTCAGAGTCACAAGGCAGTTTTAAACCCCACCTGTTTCCCTTTCCCCAGGCTTTGGTTTCATTAAAAGCAATGTTAGTATGTTTAACTTAACGCAATTAGCTGAGCTTAGCTTTTACACTGGCAAATTTCAGGAAAATTGATCTAAAGTAAACAAAGCTCCCTCTTTTGTGGGGAGTGAAAAAAAATTTTTCTTATTGTAAACAAAAGCAAACTTGTTAGGGGTTGTTTCACAAAGGGTTTTTTTATCCTTTTTACGGAACCCCTTTTTGACAGTTGAAAACGCATCCGGAAAGCGGGTCCCCCAAAACCAGCAAAATTTATACTTTATTTGGATTTCCCTTTTTTTAATGCTTTTTTTTACTTTCCTTTTTTAAACCCAAACGCTTTCCGGAAAAGCGTTTTCACAATAAAAAAAAAAATTTTCCCCCCCCCCCCCCCCCCGACCTCCTCATTAGTCTGCCCCACCCCACCCCCATTCATTAGTCTGCCCCGCACTTTTCCATTTTTTTCATTAGTTTCCCCGCCCGCACCTCCATTCTTTTGTCGCCCGCAGCCCTCCCCTTCATTAGTCTGCCCGCAGCTCTCATTCATGTCTCCTGCCCACCTCCATTTTATTTTCCCGCCCGCCCTCCTCATTATCTGCCCGCACCCTTCCATTCATTAGTCTGCCGCCCTCCTCCATTTAGTCTGCCCCGCCCTCATTCTTAGTCCCGCCCGCCCTCCTTCATTTTCGCCCCCTCCATTATTAGTCTGCCCACCTTTCAGTTCCGCACCACCCTCCACAACTCCCCCGCCCACAATCCCCGCAGACCTCCATTCATTGTCTCCCGCACCCCATCATTATCTGCCCGCACCCCCCCATTCTTAGTCTGCCCGCACCCCGCTCCCCCCCTTCATTACGCCCGCACCGCCCTCCATTCTTAGTCTGCCCCGGGACCTCATTTATTAGTCTGCCCGCCCACATTCCCACCCTTCATTTGTCTGCCGCACCGCTCTCCATATAGCTGCCGCACCCCCAATCTGCCCCACCTCCCCTTTATTATCTGCCCCACCTCCATTCATAGTCTGCCCCACCGCCCTCATTTTATTAGTCTGCCGCTCCTCCATCATTAGTCTGCCCGACCTCCATTCATTAGTTCCGCACCACTCATTCATTAGTGCCCGCACCTCCATTCATGTCTGCCCGCACTCCACATTATCTGCCCCCACCGTCCTCCATTCATAGTCTGCCGCACCGCCCTCCATTCTTATCTGCCCGCACCGCTCCTCCTTCATAGTCTGCCCGCCCTCCATTCATTGTCTGCCCGCCCTCCATTCATTTTGCCCCACCGCCCTCCATTCATAGTCTGCCCGCACCCCTCCATTCTTGTCTGCCCCCCTCCATCATTATCTGCCGCACCTCCATTCTTAGTCGCCCGCACCGCCCTCATTCATTAGCTGCCCACCTCCTTCATTAGTCGCCCGCACCCTCCTTATTAGTCTGCCCCACCCCCCATTCATTAGTCTCCCACCCCCATTCATAGTCTGCCCGCCCTCCTCCATTATAGTCTGCCCGCACCTCCATCATTGTCTCCCGCACGCCCTCCATTCTTAGTTGCCCGCACCTTCCATTCATTAGTCGCCCCCTCCATTCATAGTCTGCCGCACCTCCATTCATTAGTCTGCCCGCACCACTCATTCTTAGTCTCCCCGCCCTCCATTCCTTAGTCTGCCCGCACCTCCATTCATTAGTCTGCCCGCACCCCCCCATCTTAGTCTGCCCCACCCCTTCAAGTCTGCCCGCACCTCCATCATTACTGCCCCACGCCCCCATTCATTAGTCTCCCGCCGCCCTCCATTATTATCCTGCCCGCCCTCCATTCATTAGTTCCCGCCCCACCTCCTTCATTAGTTTCCGCCGCCCTCCATTCATTTTTGCACCGCTCCTCATTCTTAGTCTGCCGCACCCCCCATTCATTAGTCGCCCGCCTCATTCATTAGTTGCCCGCACCTCCTATTCATATCTGCCCACCCCCTCCATTCATTAGTCTGCCCCCCCTCCATTCATTAGTCCGCCCCCCTCTTCTTGTCTGGCCGCACCTCCAATCATTAGTCTGCCCGCAGCTCCTCCTTCATTTCTGCCCTCCCTCCATTATTAGTCTGCCCGCACCTCCATTCATTAGTCTGTCCGCTCCTCCATTCATTAGTCGCCCGCAACCACCTCCATTCATTAGTCTGCCGCCCCCATCATATCTGCCCCACTCATTCATTATCTGCCCACCGCCTCCATTCTATCTGCCCGCCCCTCCATTATTATCTGCCCGCACCGCTCCTCCATTCATTGTCTCCCGCAAACCGCCTCCTTCATTAGCGCCCGCTCCCCATTCTTAGTCTGCCCGCACCCCATTCATTTTGGCCCGCCCTCATTAATTTGTCTGCCCGCACCTCCATCATTAGTCTGCCCGCACCTCCCTTCTTATCTGCCCGCACCGCTCTCATCTTGTTGCCCACCGCCTCCATTCATTAGTCTGCCCGCACCGTCCTCCATTATTATTGCCCAGCTCCCCACTACCCTCCTCCTCCATTCTTGTCTGCCGACCGCCCCATCATTATCTCCCGCACCTCACATTCATTAGTCGCCCGCCACCTCCTCCCATTTCTGCCCGACCGCTCCTCCATTATTAGTCTGCCCCCACCCCTCATTCATTGTTCCCACACCCCTCCATTCATTAGTCGCCCGCACTCCATTCTAGTCTGCCGCACCTCCACTTAGCCCCGCACCATCCTCCATTCATAAGTCTGCCCGCAACCCCCATTCATTAGTCGCCCACCCCTCCATTCATGTTGCACCTCCATTCATTGCTCCCACCGCCCTCCATTCATTAGTCTGCCCGACCCCTCCTTCATTAGTCTCCCCCCCTCCATTCATTATCTGCCGCACCGCTCCCTTCTTGTCTCCGCCGCTTCCTTCATTAGCTTCCCCGCCCTCATTTTTTGGGGCCCGCACCCCACCTCCATTCATTAGTCTGCCCGCACCTCCATTCATTAGTCTGCCCGCACCGCACCTCCATTCATTAGTCTGCCCGCACCGCACCTCCATTCATTAGTCTGCCCGCACCGCTCCTCCATTCATTAGTCTGCCCGCACCTCCATTCATTAGTCTGCCCGCACCGCTCCTCCATTCATTAGTCTGCCCGCACCGCTCCTCCATTCATTAGTCTGCCCGCACCGCACCTCCAATCCATAGTCTGCCCGCACCGCTCCTCCATTCATTAGTCTGCCCGCACCGCTCCTCCATTCATTAGTCTGCCCGCACCACACCTCCATTCATTAGTCTGCCCGCACCGCTCCTCCATTCATTAGTCTGCCCGCACCTCCATTCATTAGTCTGCCCGCACCTCCATTCATTAGTCTGCCCGCACCGCTCCTCCATTCATTAGTCTGCCCGCACCGCTCCTCCATTCATTAGTCTGCCCGCACCGCACCTCCATTCATTAGTCTGCCCGCACCGCTCCTCCATTCATTAGTCTGCCCGCACCGCTCCTCCATTCATTAGTCTGCCCGCACCTCCATTCATTAGTCTGCCCGCACCTCCATTCATTAGTCTGCCCGCACCGCACCTCCATTCATTAGTCTGCCCGCACCTCCATTCATTAGTCTGCCCGCACCGCTCCTCCATTCATTAGTCTGCCCGCACCTCCATTCATTAGTCTGCCCGCACCGCACCTCCATTCATTAGTCTGCCCGCACCGCACCTCCATTCATTAGTCTGCCCGCACCTCCATTCATTAGTCTGCCCGCACCTCCATTCATTAGTCTGCCCGCACCGCACCTCCATTCATTAGTCTGCCCGCACCTCCATTCATTAGTCTGCCCGCACCGCACCTCCATTCATTAGTCTGCCCGCACCGCACCTCCATTCATTAGTCTGCCCGCACCTCCATTCATTAGTCTGCCCGCACCGCACCTCCATTCATTAGTCTGCCCGCACCGCTCCTCCATTCATTAGTCTGCCCGCACCGCTCCTCCATTCATTAGTCTGCCCGCACCGCACCTCCATTCATTAGTCTGCCCGCACCGCACCTCCATTCATTAGTCTGCCCGCTCCTCCATTCATTAGTCTGCCCGCACCGCTCCTCCATTCATTAGTCTGCCCGCACCGCTCCTCCATTCATTAGTCTGCCCGCACCGCACCTCCATTCATTAGTCTGCCCGCACCACCTCCATTCATTAGTCTGCCCGCTCCTCCATTCATTAGTCTGCCCGCACCGCTCCTCCATTCATTAGTCTGCCCGCACCGCTCCTCCATTCATTAGTCTGCCCGCACCTCCATTCATTAGTCTGCCCGCACCGCTCCTCCATTCATTAGTCTGCCCGCACCGCACCTCCATTCATTAGTCTGCCCGCACCTCCATTCATTAGTCTGCCCGCACCGCTCCTCCATTCATTAGTCTGCCCGCACCGCACCTCCATTCATTAGTCTGCCCGCACCTCCATTCATTAGTCTGCCCGCACCTCCATTCATTAGTCTGCACCCGCAACCGCACCTCCATTCATTAGTCTGCCCGCACCTCCATTCATTAGTCTGCCCGCACCGCTCCTCCATTCATTAGTCTGCCCGCACCTCCATTCATTAGTCTGCCCGCACCTCCATTCATTAGTCTGCCCGCACCGCACCTCCATTCATTAGTCTGCCCGCACCGCACCTCCATTCATTAGTCTGCCCGCACCTCCATTCATTAGTCTGCCCGCACCGCTCCTCCATTCATTAGTCTGCCCCGCTCCTCCATTCATTAGTCTGCCCGCACCTCACCTCCATTCATAGTCTCCCCGCACCGCTCCTCCATTCATTAGTCTGCCCGCACCGCACCTCCATTCATTAGTCTGCCCGCAACTCCATTCATTAGTCTGCCCGCACCGCTCCTCCATTCATTAGTCTGCCCGCACCGCTCCTCAATACAGTAGACTGCCCGCACGCACCTCCATTCATTAGTCTGCCCGCACCGCACCTCCATTCATTAGTCTGCCCGCACCGCTCCTCCATTCATTAGTCTGCCCGCACCGAACCTCCTTTCACCTCCATTCATTAGTCTGCCCGCACCTCACCTCCATTCATTAGTCTGCCCGCACCTCCATTCATTAGTCTGCCCGCACCGCTCCTCCATTCATTAGTCTGCCCGCACCGCTCCTCCATTCATTAGTCTGCCCGCACCGCTCCTCCATTCATTAGTCTGCCCGCACCTCCATTCATTAGTCTGCCCGCACCTCCATTCATTAGTCTGCCCGCACCGCTCCTCCATTCATTAGTCTGCCCGCACCGCTCCATTCATTAGTCTGCCCGCACACGCTCTCATTCATTAGGTCCCCGCACCGCACCCTCCATTCATTAGTCTGCACCGCACCTCCATTCATTAGTCTGCCCACCGCTCCTCCATTCATTAGTCTACCGCACCTCATTCATTAGTCTCCCGCACCACCTCCATTCATTAGTCTGCCCGCACCGCCCCTCCCTTCATTAGTCTGCCCCACCGCTCCTCCATTCATTAGTTGCCCGCACCCTCCTCGATTCATTTTTGTGCCCGCACCGCTCCTCCATTAATTAGTCTGCCCGCACCGTCTGGCCCCCCTCCATTCATTAGTCTGCCCGCACGTCCCTCCATTCATTAGTCTGCCCGCACCGCACCTCCATTCATTAGTTCTCCCGCACCGCCCTCCATTTTATTAGTCTGCCGCACCGCTCCTCCATTCATTAGTCTGCCCGCACCTCATTCATATCTGCCCGCACGCTCCTCCATTCATTAGTCTGCCCGCACCCCTCCATTCATTAGTCAGCCCGCCCTCCACGCTGCCCCACCTCCATTCCATTATCTGCCCGCTCACCCTTCATTAGTCTGCCCGCTAACCGCCCTCCATTCATTAGTCTGCCCGAACCGCACCTCCATTCATTAGTCTGCCCGCACCTCATTCATTAGTCCTGCCCGCAATCCGCACCTTCCATTCATTAGCTGCCGCACCGCGCTCCTTCATTAGTCTGCCGCCACCCCTCCATTTTAAATCTGCCCGCACCGCCCTCCAATTAATCTCTGCCCGCACCTCCTTTCATTAGTCTGCCGCCGCCCTCCATTAATTAGTCTGCCCGCACCGCACTCCATTCATTTGTCTGCCCGCACCGCCTCATTCATTATCCCGCCCGCACCTCCATTCATTAGCTGCTGCACCTCCATTCATTAGTCTGCCCCGCACCGCTTTTCCCAATTTATTAGTCGCCCGCACCGCCCTCATTCATTAGTCGCCCCCGCTCCTCCATTCATTAGTCTGCCCCCCTCCATTCATTAGTCTGCCCCACCGCTCCTCCATTTATTGTTGCCCCCGCACCTCCCTTATTATTGCCCGACCCCCCCCATTCTTTTTCCCGCCCGCACCCCCCCACATTGTTGCCGCACCTCCCTTTTTTTTCCCCAGTCCCCCTTATTTTTTTTTTTTCCCCCCCATTTCCCCTTAGTTGCCCGCACCCCCCCCATCATTGTCTGCCCGCACCCCCATTCATTAGTCTCCCCACCGCCCTCCATTCATTAGTCCCCGCCCCAAACCTCCATTCATTTCTGCCCGCACCTCCATTTTTGTCTTCCCCACCGCCCTCCATTCATTAGTTGCCCGGGCCCCCCCCTCCATTCATTAGTTGCCCGCACCGAACCTCCATTCATTAGTCCCCCACCGCCCCCATTCATTTGTCTCCCCCACCCCCCTCCATTCATTATCTGCCCGCACCCCCCCATTCATTATCTGCCGCCCCCATTTATTAGTCTCCCCCCCCGCCCTCCATTCATATTGCCGCTCCTCCATTCATTAGTTTTTGCCCCCCAAACCCCCCCTTCTTTCTCCCCCCCGCCCCCTTTAAAATTCCCCAAACCCCCCCCCGTCTCCCCCACCCCTCCATTATTAGTCTTGCCCGCCCTCCATTCATTATCTGGGGACCTCCCCTTCATTAGTCTTCCCGCACCCCCTCCATTCATTAGTCTGCCGCCCCCTTTCATTAGTCTCCCCCCACCGGGCCCCCCCTTTTAGTTGCCCCACCGCACCTCCATTCATTAGTCTGCCCGCACCCCTCCACTTTGCTGCCCGCACCGCTCCCCCATTCATTTTCCCCGCCCGCCCTCCCTTCATTAGTTCGCCCCACGCTCCTCCTTAATTAGTCTGCCCCCACCCCCTCCATTCATTATCTGCCCGCACCTCCATTTATTAGTCTACCCGCACCCCCCATACCCCCCCCCTTTATTTTTGCTGCCCGCACCCCCCCATTCATTAGCTGCCCGCCCCGCCCTCCACATTAGTCTGCCCCGCACCTCCATTCATTAGTCTGCCCCACCGCCCTACCATTTTGCCCCCCCCCCATTCATTGTTTTGCCCCCGCACCGCCCTCCCTTCATTTGTCTGCCCGCCCTCCATTCATTTGTCTGCCCGCCCCACCCCCCCCTCCATTCATTGTCCCGCCCGCACCCCCTCCATTTATTTCTGCCCGCCCCCCTCCTCCCTTCATTAGTCTGCCCGACCCCCTAGCTCCCCCCCCCTATTTATTAGCTCCCGCACCGCCCTCCATTCATTTTTCTGCCCCCACCGCTCCTCCCTTCATTAGTCGCCCCCACCGCCCTCCATTTATTAGTCTGGCCCCACCGTCCTCCCTTCATTAGCGCCGCAAAACCCCCCTCCATTTATTATCTGCCGCAAACCCCCCATTATTATCTGCCCCACCCCCTCCATTCATTAGCTCCCCCCCCTCCATTTTATTATCTGCCCGCCCTCCATTTATTTCCGCCGCACCGCTCCCCCATTCATTAGTCTGCACCCCTCCTCCTTCATTAGTCTGCCCGCACCGCCCTCCATTCATTATCTGCCCCCCCCTCCATTCATTAGTCTCCCGCCCTCCATTATTGTCTGCCCCACCCCCTCCTCCATTCATTAGTCTGCCCCACCCCCCCCTTCATTTGTCGCCCCCACCTCCCCATATTGGAAAACCCCCCTTCATTGTTGCCCGCACCCCCCCCATTCAAATTTGTTTCCCCCACCCCTTTTCCCTTCATTAGTCTGCCCCACCCCATTCATTAGTCTGCCCCCCCCCCATTCATTAGTCTGCCCGCCCTCCATTCATTTGTCTGCCCGCCCCATTTCATTTTCTGCCGCACCCCCCCCATTCTTAGTCCCGCCCGCCCTCCTTCCCTTGCTGCCCGCACCCCCATTATTTTCTGCCCGCCCTCCATTCATTAGTCGCCCCCCAAACCCCCATTTATTTGTTGCCCGCACCGCACCTCCCTTATTAGTCTCCCACCCCTCCCTTCATTAGTCCCCCCCGCACCATCCATTCTTAGTCTGCCCGCACCCCTCCATTCTTAGTCTGCCCCCCACCTCCATTATTGTCTGCCCGCCCCGCTCCCCCATTCATTAGCTCCCCCCGCCCTCCATTTATTAGTCGCCCGCACCCCCTCCCTTTTATCTCCCCCCACCCCATTTTTAGTCTGCCCCCACCTCCATTCATTAGTCTGCCCGACCCCCCCCATTCATTTGTCTGCCCGCACCGCCCCCCATTTATTAGTCTGCCCCACCCCCTCCATTCATTAGTCTGCCCACCCCATTCATTGTCTCCCCCCGCCCTCCAATTTATTAGTCTGCCCGCACCGCCCCCATTCATTATTGCCCCCACCCTCCTTCCATTAGTTCCCCCCCTCTTCTTTTCCCCCCACCCCTCCATTTTATCTGGGCCCCCCCTCCATTTTTTTATCTGCCCGCCACCGCCCTCCATTCTTTTTCTCCGCACCGCCCTCCCTTCATTAGCCCCGCCCCCGCCCTCCATTCATTTGTCGCCCGCACCTTTTCCCTTCTTTTCGCCCCCCCTTCATTTCCCCCTTTCATTTTTCGGCCCCCCGCCCTCCATTCATTAGCCCGCCCGCACCGCCCTCCATTATTAAGTCTCCCCCCCCGCTCCTCCTTCATTAGTTCCCCCCCCGCCCCTCCATTCTTTGTCTCCGCACCCCCCTTCCTTCATTATCGCCCCCCGCCCTCCATTCTTAGTCTGCCCGCCCTCCTCATTGTCTCCCGCACCCCCCCCTTCATTGTCTCCCCCCCCGCCCTTCCTTCCATTAGTCTCCCCCCCTCCTTCATTAGTTGGGCCCCCTCCTCCATTTATTGTCTGCCCGCACCGCTTTCCCCATTTATTAGTCTGCCCCAGCTCCCCATTATTGTCCCGCCCGACCCCTCCATTCATTTGCGCCCCCCACCCTCCCCCTTCTTGTCTCCCGCACCGCCCCCATTCATTAGCTGCCCGCCCCCCCATTCATTAGTCTGCCCCACCCCCCCCATTCATTAGTCGGCCCCCGCCCTCCATCTTAGTCTGCCCCCACCCCCCCCTTCATTAGTCTCCCCACCTCCATTCTTATCTGCCCGCACCCCTCCTCCCTTCATTAGTCTGGCCGCACCTCCATTTTTTGCCGCCCCCCTCCATTCTTTTGTCCCGCCCCCCCCCTCCATTCATTGTCTCCCGCCCCTTCCATTCAAATTTTTTCCCCCCCCCCTCCATTTATTAGTCTGCCCCCACCCCCTCCATTATTAGTCTGCCCGCCCCTCCTCCTTTTTTTAGTTTCCCGCACCCGCCTCCTTCTTAGTCTGCCCCGCATCCATTCATTGTCGCCCGCACCCCCTCCCTCTTTTGTCTGCCCCACCTCCATTTTATAGTCTGCCGCCTCCCCTTCTTAGTCGCCCCACCGCCCTCCATTCATTTTCTGGCCCGCACCTCCATTTATTTGTCTGCCCGTCCCCTTTCTTCCCCCCCCCTTTCTTAGTCTTCCCCCCCACCTCCCTTCATTAGTCGCCCGCACCCCCATTTTTATTAGTTCCCGCCCCCCTCCATTCTTTTGTCTGCCCCCCCGCCCTCCATTCATTTTCGCCCGCCCTCATTCATTTGTCGCCCGCACCCCCCCCATTCATTTGTCTGCCCCACGCCCTCCCTTCATTAGTCTGCCCCCGCCCTCCATTTATTGTTGCCCCCCGGGCCCCCCATTCATTAGTCTTTCCCGCCCTCCATTTATTAGTCTGCCCCCCACCTCCTCCATTATCTGCCCCCACCGCCCTCCCTTCATTTGTCTGCCCGCACCGCTCCTCCATTCATTAGTCTGCCCGCACCTCTCCTTCTTAGTCTGCCCGCACCCCCCCCTTCATTAGTCTGCCCCCCGCTCCTCCTTATTTTATCCATCATTATCTTCCGCACCGCCCTCCATTATTATCTGCCCCACCGCCCTCCCTTCATTGTCTGCCCCCCACCGCTCCTCCATTTATTAGTCTGGGACCCCCCTCCTTCTTTTGTCGCCGCACCCCTCCATTCATTAGTTGGGCCCCCCACCCCCATTCTTAGTCCCCGCACCTCCCTTCATTTTTCTGCCCGCACCTTCATTCATTAGTCTGCCCGCACCCACCCTCATTCATAGTTCCCCCCTCCCCCATTCATAGTCTGCCCGCACCCCTCCCCCATTCATTAGTCCCCCCCGCATCCATTCATTAGCTGCCCGCACCCCTCCCCATTCATTAGTCTCCCCCACCTCCTCCCTTATTGTCGCCCGCACCCCTTTATTAGTCCCGCCCCCCCTCCTTTTTAGTCTGCCCGCTCCCCATTCATTAGTCTGCCCGCACCTCCCCATTCAAGTCTCCCCCCCGCCCTCCATTCATTTGTCCCCCCCCCCCTCCATTTATTTGTCTGCCCGCCCTCCATTTAAGTCTCCCCACCCCCCCCATTCAAGCTCCCCCCCCCCCTCCATTCATTTGTCCCCCGCCCCTCCCCTTCATATTGGCCCCCCCTCCTCATTTATTTTGGGTCCCCCTTTTTTTTCCCCCCGCCCCGCCCTCCATTTATTAGTCTGCCCGCAACCCCCCTTTTCCATTATTTTTATTCCCCCCCCCCTTTCCTTACCCCCAATTTTTAGTCTGCCGACCGCCCCCTCATTTAAGTCCCCCGCACCCTCCCCATTATTAGTCTGCCCCCACCTCCCCCTTCATTTGTTCCCCCCCGCTCCTCCTTCATTAGTCTGGGCCCCCCCCTCCATTCATTATCTCCCGCACCGCCCTCCATTCTTTTGTTGCCCCCACCCTCCTATCTTTGTCGCCCGCCCCCCGCCCTCCATTTTATTAGCTGCCCCCCACCCCCGCTCCCCCCCCTCCATTCATTGTTGCCCCCCGCCCTCCTTCATTAGTCTCCCGCACCCCTCCATTTTTTGTTTCCCCCCCACCCTCCTCCATTCATTATCTGCCCCCCCGCCTCCATTATTTGTCGCCCCACCCTCCTTTCTTAGTCGCCCGCCCTCCATTCATTAGTCTCCCCCCACCCCCTCCATTCTTTTGTCCCCACCCCAACCCCGCCCTCCATTCTTAGTCTCCCGCACCGCCCTCCATTCAATCTTCCCGCACCGCCCTCCATTCAATCTCCCGCACCTCCCCTTCATTTGTCTGCCCCCCCGCTCCCTCCATTCATTAGTCGCCCAACCCCCCCCATTATTTTCTGCCCCCCACCGTCCTCCATTCATTAGTTCCCCCCGCCCCCCATTCATTTGTCCCCCCCCCCACCTCCCTTCATTAGTCTGCCCCAACCGCCCTCCATTCATTTGTCCCCGCACCATTATTTGTCTGCCCCCACCCCCCCCATTCATTAGTTGCCCCACCCGCCCCCCATTCATTAGTCTTTCCCCCCCCATTATTTATCCCTTTTGCCCCGCCCTCCTTCTTAGTCGGGACCCACCTCCTTCATTTGTCTCCCCCACCCCCCCTTCATTAGTCTGCCCCACCCTCCCTCCCATTGTCTGCCCCCCTCCATTCATTAGGGCTGCCCCACATCCATTCATTGTCTGGGCCCGCCCCCCATTCATAGTCTGCCCGCACCCCCTCCCTTTAGTTGCCCGCACCGCTCCTCCCTTTATTATCTGCCCGACCGCCCCCATTTATTGTGCCCCCCCCGCCCTCCATTTATTATTGCCCGCCCCCCTCCCTCCCTATTGTCTGCCCCCCCCCCCCTATATTAGTCTGCCCCCACCCTCCATTATTAGTCTCCCCCACCGCTCCCTCCATTCATTTTCCCCGCCCCCGGACTCCCCAAGTTCCCCCCCCCTCCATTCATTTGTCTGCCCCACCGCTCCCCCCATTCATTAGTCCCGCCCACCTCCATTCTTATCGCCCCCCACCCGCTCCTCCATTCATTATCTCCCGCACCGCCCTCCATTCATTAGTCTGCCCGCCCCCCTCACTTTTCGCCCCAGTTTAATTTTCTGCCCCACCTCCTTTATAGCCCCGACCCCCCCCCTTTTTTATCTTTTCCCCACCGCCCTCCATTCATTGGGCTGCCCGCACCTCCATTTTATTAGTTCCCGCCCCCCTCCACATTTGTTTAAATTTTTGTCCCCCCACCGTCCTCCATTCATTGTCTGCCGCACCCCCCCTTATTAGTCTCCCGCCCCGCCCTTCCCTTCTTATTGCCCGCACCCCACCCCTTCATTAGTCTGGGCCCGCACCTCCATTATTAGTCTGCCCCCCACCCCCCCATTCATTATCTGCCCCCCCTCCATTCATTTTTCTGCCCCCACCAGGCCCCCTCCATTTATTAGTCTCCGCACCGCCCTCCCTTCATTATTGGACCGCCCTCCATTCATTAGCTGCCCCCCGCCCTCCATTTTTTCCCCATAAAATTTTAGTCTCCCCCACCGCTCCTCCATTCAATCTCCCCCCACCCCCTTTTTTTCCCCCCCCTTTTATATCTCCCCGCACCCCCGCTCCCCCCCCCCTTCATTTTCTCCCCAACCCCCCTCCCTTCAAGTCTCCCCCCCCCCCATTCAATCTCCCGCACCGCTCCTCCATTATTTGTCTCCCCCATCCCCGCTCCCCCCCCATTCATAGGCCCCGCCCCCACCGCCCCTCCATTTAAGTCTCCCCGCCCCCCCCCATTCTTAGTCTGCCCGCACCCCCCCATTCATTAGTCTGGCCCGCTCCCCCATCATTAGTCTCCCCGCACCTCCCCATTCAAGTCCCCGCACCTCCCATTATTAGTCTCCCCACCCACCCCATTCATAGTTCTCCCCGACCCTCCTTCATTAGTCTCCCCCCCCCTCCATTCATTTCGGCCCGCCCCTCCTTCATTATTCTGCCGACCCCCCTCCATTCATTAGTCTGCCCGCACCGCTCCTCCATTCATTAGTCTGCCCGCACCTCCATTCATTAGTCTGCCCGCACCGCTCCTCCATTCATTAGACTGCCCGCACCGCTCCTCCATTCATTAGTCTGCCCGCACCGCTCCTCCATTCATTAGTCTGCCCGCACCTCCATTCATTAGTCTGCCCGCTCCTCCATTCATTAGTCTGCCCGCACCGCTCCTCCATTCATAGTCTCCCCGCACCGCTCCTCCATTCATAGTCTCCCCGCACCGCTCCTCCATTCAGAGTCTCCCCGCACCGCTCCTCCATTCATTAGTCTGCCCGCACCGCTCCTCCATTCATTAGTCTGCCCGCACCGCTCCTCCATTCAGAGTCTCCCCGCACCGCTCCTCCATTCATAGTCTCCCCGCTCACCTGCAGCCGCGCCGTCCCGCGATCCGGTCCCGCGATCCAACTGCAGCCACTCACTGTGCTTTTCGCATCCGCTTTCAGGATGCAAAGCGCAGCTGATACGTACCCAGAGTGTGGAGCGCTTTTGGACAAGTGCCAAAAGCGGACTCCATTATCTCCTATGGGCTTTCACTTGCGTAAACCGCAATCAGAATTGACCTGTCAATTCTAAAAGCGGATGCGACAAGCGCCGTGCAAGGGCGAGCGCTCAAAAGCGCATTGGCGATCTCTCGTGTGAACAGCAATGCGCTTTTGCCATTGAACTCAATGTTAATCACACTGACAATTGTTAGATCCATTTTGCGGATCACAAAAACGTCGTGTGAACAAGCCCTTAGAGATAATTAGGGGTCGTTTACATGGCACAGGACAAATACCAGTCGGTTTATCTGACTGGTATTTGTCCTGTTTTTGGGTTGTGCATATGGCCGCAGAGGGTGGCTTTTCTCCACGGTTAGAAGAGAAAAGCCCTTCTGCTTACCATAGACATGTTCATATTCCGTCCGAAAACCGGACAGAAGAATGAACATGATCAATTTTTTCGGGCCGCCGGCGGTCTGAAAAATCGCTGTGCGGAAAACCCGTGCAGTTGGTACCGCTGCACCGGTCTTCCATAGCGGCCCATTGAAAAGTTTGTAGCCGGTTTTTCAGACTGTTTTAAAAAAAAAAAAAGGGCCGCAAACCAGAGCAGTTGGTGAGCTCTGCAACCATGGTGATATCACCCTCTACTCTGCTTTAATCAGATAATAGAGCTATGGTCAGGTAACCATAGAAACCTAAGTACACACAAGGAGAAACTGTTGTAGTTGTTTACTGATGAGTGCCATGCAACCCTGTATGGTCTAGATGGATGGAGTATTGGATGGTTGGTGGATGGGCATCATGTCCAAAAAAGGCTGCAATGTCAGCAAGAAGGAGGCGGAGTTATATTTTTGTCTGGAAAAATGGGGAAAGAGGTAGTAGGCCCCTTTAGGGTCCCAGACGGTGTGAAAACAACCACTGCAAAACATATAGAGCGACATGTATGAACATTGGCGCTGACAGGCCAGTTCTAAATAGCTTTATGGCATTGTAGAATGCACAAGACTGTATGAACCTGTTCTTCTACAATTCATCCATACAGGCGTATTGTATTGCCAATACGACAAGTCTAAGGCTATGTTCACACGGCTTATTTGCGGGGCGTAAATTACGCCCTGCAATTACGCTTTGTGGACGGGGGCGGGTGCGGGGGCGGGAGCGGGGGGGGCCGGCACCTCGCCGGCCCATAGACTATCATTACTAGCGGCGCGGATTCGCCGAGCAGGGAGAGTTGACGTAATCCATAGTTATCTATGAGAACTATGGATTACCGTAATGACTGGGACATATTCCAGCCGTAATTTGCGCACTACGGCGCGTAATTACGGACTGAAATACGTCCCATTTTAAGCCGTGTGAACATGGCCTAACAAATCTAAAAATGTATTTTCTCTAATCTTGGCGTCTTGGATTGACATGCGAATATTCATACATCTATAGAACAGGTCTACTAAAGCTTTTTAATGGCAGATAACTAGCGCAGCCCATTTCATACATGTTGCCCATAGAGTTTCTGACTGAACACTTTCTTCGATGGTACAAAAAGAATAACCATGCCTTCCATAGCAAGATCATCTTCATCTATGACAAGGCACCATCTCATGCTGCATATAAGACCAGAATTATTGGCTGCTATGGCATAAAAATGAATGAAACGCATGGTGCGGTCACCATCCTCCTCAGACCTCAACTAAATCGAGAACCTTTGCATATCCTCAAGCAAAAGCTCTACGAGGGTGGGGGGCAGTTCACATCAAACTGCAATATGGGAGGCAATTCTGACATCATGCAAAGTAATTCAAGCAGAAACTCTCAAAAAAATCACAAGTTCAATGAATATAAGAATTGTGAAGGTGATATCAAAGAAGGACTCCCATGTTAACATGTAACTTGGCCTGCATTGATGTTTTTGATTTAAAGCTTTTGATTTCAGTAAATGTGACCTGTTCATGCAGCAAATTTCAAAAATGACAATTTTTCGGTTCTTTACAACCTGTGAAATGCAGAATAATTTTGAATATGGCCTTTTTTAGTCTTTTCATTATGAAAAAAAACACCATTGGGAAGTTTGCCCAATAAAACTTGATTTATACTGTAACAGTTGATGAGTTCAATATTATTCTGGCTGCCATTTGCACTGACCAATTAGGTGAATCAGAGAAAAAATATCATTTGCAAAATAATTTGGAACGTAAAGCTCATCCTTCTGAACATTGTCAAGTATCACCTGGATTTGCCTGCTTCACAATACACATGGAAAAGTGGTAGAGAACATTTAGGTATGGAAAAGGCAAAATGTCATTTAAATTGGTCTAAATGCAACAGTAAATAGTTAGGTTCATTATATATTTGGACACTGGCACACATTTTTTTTGGTACCTGTTTACTGAAACATATTCAAGTTATAATTATATAATGGGCATTGACATGAAGTCCAGACAGTCAGCTTTCTTTTGAGATTATTCACATTAAAATTGGATGAAGGGTTTAGGAGTTTCAGCTACTTAACATGTACTGCCCTGTTTTTAAAGACACCAAAAGTAATTGGACAGATTAAATAATTGTAAATAAAATGTTAATTTCTAATATTTGTTTAAAAGCCTTTTGTTGGCTATGACTGTCTGAAGTCTTGAACTCATGGACATCACCAGATGTTGTTTCCTCCTTTTTAATGCTCTGCCAGGCCTTTACTGCAGCGGTTTTCAGCTGCTGTTTGTGGGCCCTTCTGTCTGAAGTTTTGTCTTTAACAAGTGAAATGCATGCACAATTGGGTTGAGATCAGGTGACATTCTGTCACAGGTGCTCCTGCGGCTCTTACTATGAGCTGCAGGTGCACCCGTGTCCTTGCCATGTCGGCGAGTGGTGCTGCAACCCGCATGTCGGGCCACAGGTGCACCCGTGATCTCACTCCCAACACCGGTAACTTACCTCTCCTCGCTCCCTGCATTGTCTCTGCTGGCTCTAGGTCACACACGTGCGGACCTTGGGAAATTTAAAGGGCTATTGCCGCCCGCTGATCCTTTATTACCCAGCCTACCTCTGACTTCACAGCCAAATCCATAGACTTTAACCCCTTAAGGACCCGGCGGTTTTTTGGGTGACATGTTCGTTTTTCCCTCCTCGCCTTCTGAAAGCCATAACTTTTTTTTATTTTTTCACCTACATAGACATATGAGGGCTTTTATTTTGTGGAACAAGATGTACTTTCTAATGGTGTTATTCACTGTACTATAGAATATACTGGGAAACCGCAAAAAAAATCCAAGTGGGACAAATTGTGAAAAAAAACCGGATTTATGCCATGTTTCTGGGTGTTTTGCTTTTATGGCGTTCCATCTTCGGTAAATAAAATCTGTTATCTGTATTCTACAGGTTGTTACGCATCCGGCAATACCAAACATGTAGGGCTTCCTTTATGTTTTGGTACCGTTTAAAAATGACAAACATTTTCTATTTTTGAAATTTGCGCCGTGGCGCCATTTTGTGCGACCAATAACTTTTTTGTACTAACACCTACGGACGTCAGTGAGGGGGCATTTTTTGCGGGCTGAAGTGTATTTTTTATCGCTAGCAGTTTGAAATGCATGCGACTTTTTTGATCACTTTTATTCCATTTTTTGAGTGATGTAAAATGACCAAAAAACGCAATTTTGGAGTTTGGAATTTTTTTTCTTCTACGGTGTTCAGCGTATGGGATAAATGATGTTATATTTTTATAGATCGGACTTTTTCGGACGCGGTGATACCAAATATGTGTAACTTTTTTATTATTTTAATGATTTTATTTGTAAAATGGGGAAATAGGGGTGATTTGAACGTTTAATACTTTTTTTTTGTACTTTAAAACTTTATTTATTTATTTATTTCACTGTATCATTTAGTCCACCTAATGCATAGGCAATGCATTAGGGTGTACAAAGATGGCGGTTTCCCCACTTCCTGTCTACGGCCAGAAGTGGGGCAAACCAGGAAATGTAAGTGACGGGAGCCTTCACAGGGCTCCCCACTGCCGTGTCCGGTCGTCGGATCGCCGCAGCTATCGGTGATGCCGATGACCCTGACGATCGGTGCGCGGCACCGATCGTAATTCAGTCAGGCGCCGCGGCCATCTTTGCCGCGGTGTCTGACGGGTTAAACAGCGCCAGTGGGCGGAGCCACCCACCGGCGCTGTTACTGACGGGTGTTAGCGGCGATGAGCGATCCCCCTGCAAAGCCCCTTAGCGGCCCTGGGACGTACTCATACGTCCAGGGTCGTTAAGGGGTTAATAGAAAATCCGCTCAGTAGTCTACACTGAATGGAATTTCAGCTGCCGGCGTTCTGAAAAACTCAGAACATTAATAATCTTCTGCCTGGTTTTTAGGCGGAAGGTGTGAAATTCAATGGTTATGGGTGACAGGTGAATCCGCAAACCGCGGACAGAACCGTCCCCAAAACCCTTGAAAAGATGATAAAATACCAGATTCTTAAACAGCATCCGACCAACATTTTACATATGCTGTGTGGTCATACCCTAAAAATACCCCACATTTATCAGAGTGTTGATAAGCCTGCCGCAGGTTTGGACCATACAGGCTAAGTTTACACCCTATATAAATTGGCTTACTCTATGCCACTAGTTGTGGGACAATTTTGGAAGAGTCTTTTGTTGTATGCTAAGCCATGCCCCTTTTCCACTAAACCACAGCTCCTTTGTCAGACAAGACACAGAAATGTCTAAAAACTGTGTAAGAATACAGAGGAACAGGACGGGCACCACTAAAAGCTCAAAAATGTGCAACATAGGAAGAAATATGGGTACAAAAGCAATGGAAGGGGAAACACACAAATGCACAAGAGCTGTATAATAAAATGTATCTTTATTGTACAAAATCCAACACAAAAAGGCTTAAAGAGACAAATAAGCAATTTAATCGCTATGTGTTATATTTATGAATTGGGATGCGTCAGGTATCTGCATCTTTTGAGCTCGATATCAGACACAGCCCCGTTGACTACATTTTTAAATGTCCCACACGCAATTATCGGGCCCATTACATAGCACCTGCGGCACTTTGTAATGTGCCCGATCTCAGGGGTCGTGCTGGAGGCGGGTGCATTAGAACTGTTGCGAAGCTACGTATTTATAGCTTCACTCCGGCATTTCTAGGCGCAGTACAGCTGGAAAAGGTAGATCACGTTCAAAGTGGTATACCTGAGCCAGAAGTGTCACCAGAGCGCTAGAATGTGCCTGATTTATGACCCGCGGGTTCATAAATCAGGCGCATTCTATGCCATTAATATGCGCATAAAATTTGGCGTGTTAACGCCAAATTTCATGCAGGTCGCCCTATGTGTTTCACCTATATAGGCTTCATCTGATAAAGCCCACGTAAGCAATACCTTTTAGCACTACTTCTCCCAGTGGTACCCCTCCTACCTTTTTGTGGGATTCATATACACATTCATTTTTAACATATTTTGATCATTTTCAAATGTTTGGTAAAGTGGGATTATTTTGTGCTGTTCTTTGCACCTTTTTACTTGTATGTGCTATTTTGTGTGCACCATATGCATCGTTTCCTTGGGTACTGGAGCTTTGGTCATACAGGTATATATTATGGTAGTTGTGACTGTAATTGTGTTACCTTTTGGTACATTTTGAGTGTTTTTAAGCTTTTTTGAGTTGGATTTTGTACAATAAAGACACATTTTATTATTCAGCTCATATGCATTTATGACACTTTTCCCCCATCCTTTGCTTTTGTATATAACTGTCTAAAACACACTATAAATGTGATATAACAAATGTACTTGCACCAGAATTCTGTCACAATTGTCATAATGAATGTGCTCCAAAATATTTAGTTCCCCCATTGCTCACATGCAGTGTGACTGTTATCTAAGTCACAATTACAGACAAACAATCTAGCTAAATTTATAACACAAATAATTGTGTCTTTAATTGAACACACTAAAGAAACATGCCCCAGAGTACACAACATGATTTTGAAGTGTAAATTTACGCTACAAAATAAGCTTCAAAATACACCTGATCAGAGGCGTATATTTGGAAATGTATTTTTTGCAAAGTGTAGCGCGTATTTTGTGGAGTTTATATGACAGAAATACGCTTCACCATTGTTTCTGTGGGAATTTCACTTGTGTTAATGCCTCAAGAATTAACAAGGCACCTAAGTTTACATGAGTAAAATCGTCCATGGATACACATTGCAAATATGCTTGTAAAATACGTGTTGTGTAAATGGCGGCACATATTTTACATTGGAATCGATGAAAACTGCATAGAACATTTTTTGGGGTTATTTTGCAGCGTATTGCAACGCAAAATACACCCCGAAAGAAGCGTAAAACTATGTTGTGTGAACATGCCTTAAAGGGGTTGTATCATTTCAATAAATGGTCTTCAGAATAAGGGGACAGTGAAAACAAGCAACTTTGCAATTGGATGTCATTAGCAAAGCTGTCTTGTTTTCACAGGATCCCTTATCTTCTGTTTCTGTAAACACTGTTCCCCAGTGCCGGTCGGATTCCTCCTCCTGTCCTGTCATTGGCTGACGGCTCTACTAATTTACATTCTGTCAGGCCCCCGGTCGGATACACGGGAGCGAGCATTCCTGTCTCTCTCACTCAGAGTAAGGTACCGGCAGGAATTTCACTCTGCACAGCCAGAAGAAATACAATAACACTGCAGGGCTTCTACAATCAGAAAACAGCAGAAATGTGCCTCAATCCCTGCTTCTCTCACTCAGAGTAAGGGGCCGCAGTAATTTCACTCTGCACACCCAGCAGAAACACACTGCAGCTGATTCTACTATCAGAAAACAGCAAAATTGTGCCATGTTGCCTAACTCTCCTGCATAGAAGGGAGATCTGTGCCGTTCATAGAAGACTGAATGCAACTGTAACAAACCTCCAGCTGAGAGGAGAAGAGATCATAGAAGACTGAGTTCATAGAAGACTGTCTAGATTGAATGCAGGTATGTGGTATTTAAACAGCTCTTACAAAATAAGACTGCATAGAGAGAGGAACAGTGAAATGTGGACTCAGACAGAGAGGAGGGGGGAGAGAACAGGGCTCGGGAACCAGCATGAACAGTGAAGGGGGGGATGATGTCATCACCCTTCAGATATGAAACACCCAGCTGGGAGGGGAAGAAACGCCCCTGGATTTGTAGAGCTGAGAAATTGAAAATACTTTGAAACACACGAACTGAAGAAGCGATACATCCCCTTTAAAGCTTGTCAGAGGCTCCACTGTAGATTCTACCAAAAATGAAAAAAACTAATTTGTGCAGCATGCTGCATTATTTTTTTCCATCAAAACAATAGACATCATGATGGAAATTTGATGGACCTCATTCTAGTTAATGTATTCTGTCAGGCACCTTTGATGTCCATCATGGAATAGATCCAGTGCCACCTCTGCAAGGGCAGCTCCAAATGGAATCTATGATGCAGATGTGAACTTGACCTTAATCAACGGAAGAATGGTTGAAAAAGAAGAACTTACCGGACGTTAACTGTCTCAAAATGCTGTGTAATGACTTCAATAGTAGTGTTCATGCCGGGCATCCCAGAAATATTAGAGAACTGAAACATAAGCAGAAAGGGATGGTCCAAAGTTCCCACTTTTGCAAATCTTATTTGATGGAAGTGATTGCTGCTAAAGGCTGATTTACAAGTTATTAGATTCAAAGATTTACTGATTTTTTTTTCCTACACTGTGGATGTTTACACAATGTCTTTAGTATAAGCCTTGAACACATTACAACTGTATGTATGATATTAGTTAAAGTTAGTTTAAAAAATTGGGAAAAAGGGCATGCCCCCCAGGGCCCCGGGTTTGCGGCCATTTTTTTCAAAACAGAAACATTTTTTGAAAAACCGGCTAAAAAACCCCGCCGGGGAAAACAAACCCAAACCGGGCCGTAGGGAAAAAAACCCTGAGCAGCCCCATACCGCCGCCCCCCCCAAAAAAAAACTTTGGGCGTGTTCATTCTTCCGCCCTTTTTTTCCCGACAACATGAACATGCCTATGTGAAGGGGGAAGGCTTTTCTCCGCTAACCGAAAGAGAAAACCCGCCCCCCCGGGGGCCCGGGGGATGGCATTTAAAAACAGGACAAAAAGGGTTTCATGAAAAATCTTTTCCCAAACTTTTAAATTTCTTCATTATCCCCCTTCCCGGGATTGTAAAAGTGAGTGCACACTCTTAGGATATAGTAACATAAAACACGATTTTTTTAAGTGACAATTATGATTTATGAGTTTGAGGAAGGGCTGTTATAAGAGACGTGGTATGAGAAGTGGTTTATGCTCTGTATAAGGGTTGAGGCAAATTTAGATACAACCCCGGATGGAAAAGTTCTAGTTACCCCAAATTTTGTTGATGGGTTTTGGGAGCGATTACGTTGACTTTCGTCAACAGGCCCGTGGTCGATAACGGCAAAAACCAATAAGATTTCGGAGGGTCAAAAGATAGATTATCACCGATGCCTTTAAAAGGGCTATGGGAAGCAACAACACCTTCACCCCTTACCACCCAAACGGGGCGGGGGAGGGGGGCTGGAAATTTAACATCCACAACGGGCCCAAAGGGATAGTGCTACATTTTAGGCAACACATTTTTGGTTTTAAAAAGCCACAAAAAAAAAGTACAGACCATTCATTTGCCCCTGTCTTGTACCACACATCCCCCTTAAAAATAAAATCACCCACAAAAAAAAAATTGCCAAAAGGGCAGTATGATTTGAACCATCATCTTACTTGAACTGGAAAATTGACTAAAACCTGCCCCTGGGCCCCAGCTTAAACCCCAAACCTGCTGCCCCCCCGATTTAAAAATTTGCCGGAAAAATGAGTATTTAAAACACCAATTTATTTGAACTGGACATTAACAATTTTCTGTCCTGTACCGAAAGAATAAACCAAAAAACCTGTCTGCCCCACAATTTAAGATTTTCGGGGAAAAAAGGAGTTTTTCCCAAACCCCCCTTTTTGGGTTGAACTGGAAAATTGACTAAAAGTCCTGGGACCCCCAGTATGACCTTTAAAACCCTTGTCTGCCCCCCAAAATTTAAAAAAGTGCCGGGAAAAGGAGTTTTTGGGAACCACCTTTTTATTTGAACGGACTTTAAAACTATATCTGTCCGTACCGCCAGAAGACCTTTAAAACCTGTCTGACCCAAGTTTAAAAAAAGTCCCGGAAAAATGGGGAGTTTTTTTAAACCCACCATTTTATTTCAGGGACATTGCCCCAATACCTTTTCCTGGGCCACAGCATGACCCCCAAAACCGCATGACCCCCAATTTTAAAAATTTGGGAAAAAAAGGAGTCTTTAAAACCACCTTTTTTATTTTCACGGAAAAATTAAACCATCCCCTGTCCTGGGGCCACAGCATGACCCCTTTAAACCCTGTTTGCCCCCAAGATCAAAAAGTGGCACATCCCTATTTTTTTAACAGTAAACTGTCTGTTTAAAATAATTTTTGGAAAAACTGACATTTGTTTACAAAATTTTAAAATTTAGGGAAGTTTTATTTATAGTTTTACATTTTTTATCTTTTTGTTTTTTTTTCAAGTGTGTTTAACATACAACATACACCCCCCCCCTGCATTTTTTAAAGGAATTTTTTTAATCGTGTAGATGTTTTAATTCGTTGCACACCCCATAAGAAATAAAAAGGGTCCTAATAATCCCCCAAACACTTCAAATTTGAAAAAACATTTCCCCCTTCCTGGCTTCTGGATAAATTAAACCCCAATCAATTCAATGGTTTCATTTTTCCCTTCCAAACCCCTTCTTCAGGGGGAAATTTAGGGACAGCCCCCCGGGAAAAGAAAAAAATTGCGACCCCATAGTATTCCAGCCCCAGAAAATGTTAAGCCTCCATGTCCTCTGAATAACCTACATCTGGTCAAGTTTTCCCCGTACCTCCCTTTTACAATTCAAAAGGAATTTTTTACCAGCTAATTTTTTAATGCAATTTTTTTTGTAAATTTAATTCTAGAAAACCCCATTTTTAAAATAGGATGGAAACCCACCATGTCTTTTGTTTCTTTTTTTTTAAATTTTAAATTTAATGGGTTGTCCAATACAGGGATTGCTAGCTATGGTTTTAAAGATCTTGCAAAAAAAAAGTCAATTTTTCAATATGTGGGCCTTTTAACCCTTTTTCCTACCTATTTCCTTTTTCTGACAGCACCATCCCCCCCTTGAAACCCCCTCTGACAAAATTTTGAAGAACAAATGTTTTGTTAGAAACAACATTTTTTTTTTTTAATAGGACCTGGAGTTTTAGCTGCAGTCACAAACAAAATTTCCCCCAAAAATTCAAAGCAAGACCCTTGAGCCACTTTGGAAATTTTGGAAAAAACAAATGTCTGTTAAACAAAGGGTTTTTTTTTTTAATAGGACCCTTTTTTGGGAAAAAATGCTTTTCACAGCCCCAAAAAGCCCCCAAAAAATTCAAAAACATGACCCTTGAGCCCCCTTTGGAAAAAATTTGTGGGAAAAACAAATGTCTGTTTTGAAACAAAAAATTTTTTTTTAATAGGGACCGTTGTAAAGCTGCATGTCCCCAGCAACTGCCCCCAAAAAATTCCCAAAAAATGCCCCTTTAAAACCCCTTTGGGGGCAATTGTTAAGGAAAAAAAAAGTCTGTTAGAAACAAAATTTTTTTTTTTAATTGGACCTGAAATAAGTGCATGTCACGCAAAAAGCCCCCCCAAAAATTCAAAGCTTTAAAACCCCGACCACTTTTGGGCAATTTGGTTTAAAAACAAAAGTCCCCGTTGAAACAAAATTTTTTTTTTTAAAAGGACCTGTAGTTTTAGCTGAAAGCACAGCAACATGCCCCCAAAAATTCAATGCTGACCCTTGAAACCACTTTGGGCCCAAATTTTGGGGAACAAAAGTCTGTTAGAAACAACATTTTTAGAATAGGCCCATAGTTTTTTTACATTTCAAAACAGCATTTACCCCAAAAAAAATTTTAAAAAAAGACTTCTCAGCCACTGTTTTAAAAATTGTTTAGGGAGAAAAAGCCACTTTTGAAAACCAAATTTCTGTTCCAAAGGGGCCAAAATTATTGCTGTATCTCACGCAAAATTACCCCCAAAAAAATTAAAATATGACTTCCTCAGCCACTATTAAAAATTGTAGGGGGAAATGAAATTTAAAAGGGCCCCATTTTCTGTTCCAAAAGGGGGCCAAGAATTTTGCTTTTAAAACTCACAGCAACAGGGGCCCCAAAAAATTATTTAAAAATGACTTCTCAAACCCACTAAAAAAATTGTGGGTGGGAGAAAAAGGCCCCTTTGGGAAACCACTTTCTGTTCCAAAGGAAAATTTAATTTTAGCTGTATTCACAGCAACATTTACCTCAAAAAACCCTTGAAAAATGCGAAAAACTTCTAAAGATAAAGTGAGTAAAAAAGGGAAAGGTGTTGTAAGAAACCTTGCTGTCTTTTACAAATCTCCTCACAAACAAAACCAGCAAAATGAAATGTTGGGAAAAGAGAATAAAAAAAATTTCAGTAAGAAAAGATCTTTTAAAAAAAAGGGTTTTTAAAAAGGACCAAATTTTTTGTTTTAAGAGGAATGTGAAAGTAGACCCCCGGGGGCTAATCGGTTTACCTTTGGGGAAAATTGGGGGAAAAATTAAACAGAGATCCTGCCGATTCATCTTGATGAAAAATCAAAAAATCCACATTATCTGTGGAAAACCGGGGTGCTTTTTCTGTAATGACTCCCCCAGCTGTGCTGAAGGTCCCCTCAGATATAAGCTGGCTTTTTTGGGGAAAGGAAAAACACCCCCTAAGGGTGGCAAGCGAGCTTGGGCCCCTTCCCTCCATTTTTGGGTACCCAAAGTCTATTGGGTCCGGAACAAATACAAAAAACATCGTGTTGCGACCGCAGAATAGTCGTCGCACCATGAGATTCTTAAGCTGGTCTCTGTGTGTTGGCTGTGTGCCCTGCATTGCTGCTTGGTAGTGTGATGTGGTAAATAAAGATTGCCAGAGGTCACCCATTAGGCTTCTGCCACCCTTCCAGGCTCGCTGCTCGCTGGCCTACGCTACGGCTACTTGGCACTTCTACTGCTGTCCACGTCGCTGATGTTGTCCACCGTTACAATTGAAAGAACGTGAATCAGACTCAACAGATGTCTCCAGTTGATCATCAGCAAGGTCCCATTTCCTGCATTTTACTCTCTATTTGGTGTGGTGGGAGAAAGTGCTGAGTTTTTGTTTTGTACCGCGGGATCAGGGAGTGTTGGCACCCCAGTAACACTTGTTTTCCATTTGATGGCCATTAATGCGAGGATCATGTTGATAAAAATGGAGCATCCAAGCACTCATTGAGAGATGGAGCCCTTGAATTTCCCAAGCTCTGGTCGAGGCGGCACTAGCAAACTGGATTACTGATCTTCATCTCCTCCTCCGCCCAAATTCGCGCCAACCTGCTTTCCACCGGCAGGGACTCGGTAATGTCGGCTGTCTAGGAATACCTCCTCCACCTCCGCTTCTCCGACACAGCTTCACCACAGCCCTGAGACTTGCCTGGAGATGATGCACCCGGAGAGCTGATGCTCTGCCTTGCACTAGCCCTGGACCCCTGAACCACTCCTAAATGATAGAACGATAAAATTGAGACACTGACTTCGTGCCTTGTGGACTCGACGGAGAGAAAGGCTCCGTGTTCCGCATCTGTTCCGTCGCCTCCTCCGTGTCGCTGGCTGGGACCTGTGTTTCAGAGCTGTCCAACGATCATGTCCAGATACTAAGAATCAACACTATGGCTTCATGCTGACAAGGCGTGCATTGTCGCACTGACCCATTTTGGAGGCTTTCTTCAAAACTGGCAAGGATGGGTACAGAGCTCTTTCACCAGCCTCTCACTCTCGGTGGCTCAACACCCCGAGGTTCCCCCACCGCTGATGTCAGGCCATGAGTCAACTGTCTACGTGCGTAATGCATTTGCGCTGCAGCCACCAAACGCGTGTGAGCGATGTGGAGTGTGGAATTCAGCGTGCTTGCCACATCAATGAACGGCTTGACGGGAAGGCCCGAGCTGACGCTGCCAACGCCGCAGGCGGGCTGACAAAGCCAGGTGCGAACGGCGGAAGTGCGAACTTAGGACTTGCCGAACCTTCCTCATCAGGCAGTCCAGACCCGTGGTAGCTCTTTCGAAATTTCAGAAGACGACAAGGTTCATGACATGTGGCCAGGCATGTGCTCGCAGCCTACCGATCGTAAGGTGCGAGCCAGCATATTTATCGCCCATTATCTCACACCCACCTTGCCTAGCTAACAAGCGCGTTCTTGACACCCTGCCAGCGCTTGGTCTCGTTGCGGAGAGCGTCCACAGCTCCTGACCTATGTGTTGGACGGTCTCTCCAAACCAGATTAGAATTTCATACACAGGCCTAGGATATCTCTGGGCATGCGTGAGCCGAGGACACCAGAGGAACTTGGGGGAAAGAGAGCCCTGCACCATCCTGCGATTATTGACAAGAGCGAGTGCGCGAGCCCGAGAGCCACCGTCACCCCCGAACATCCACCCAGCCACCCAGTGAGCTGTCACAGAGATATAGTCGGCCTTGGCCGGTGCTTACTAGTCCATGTGTCCGGTGGTGGTCAGATGGAACTTTTCCGGCCACAGATGCAGACAACGCCTTGAAATTTTAGATGACACGTGCTGGCCAGGGCAGGAGGACGGCTTTTTCTGGCAAAGAAATGACTGAGCTCGGCAATCTGCGGTATTGTGGGCAGGCAAGGGCCTCGATGTGGCGGCAACCGCATCTGTGTCCAACCAGACGGAAAGACATTCCTAAGGCCTGGCAATGCCGACATTCAGGTCTTTTAGCTTGGAATGGTTTTGGGTTAAAGTGTTTCTTCTGCTCCCAAACCTGGAAGACAAGAAGTGCTGGCTCGCTATACAGGCGCTCTGTACGGCGTGCAGGTCATGCAAACTGCGGGAGTAGAAGGGTAGGATGGGTCTCTGGTGCTGCTGTGGTACTCGGGCGACGGTGAGCTGAAGCAGAGGCTAGATCCCTGATCATGACTCTGAAGACATGGGCAGCTGAGGAACGATTTGGTTGCGGTGGCGGAGAGGGAGGCGGAGACAAAGGGTGTGACAGTGGTTGGAGCCCGGCGTCGGTCCCCTGGCCTTCTCTTTCGGCCAAGTGTTGCCTTCATTTCCAACTCATCATATCGCGCATGTGCTAGCACATGTTGTGGTGGTTTAACCACCAAAGGTACTTGCCTCTACATATGCGTTTAACACGGCATAGGGCGGCAATATGACATCGCTGTGGGCGAAATCAGAGGTCTTGCTCAAAGAAGGCCAGGCTTGAGACGGTCCTGGACCTTTTTGACGGCGATAGCGAGGATCGGTTCCGCTGACCGTGGCTGGCGGAATCATATCATCGGGACTTCTGCGACCGAGCCGCTCTCCCTTTTTTGAGGCGGACCCGTACTGACACTACCACCATCGTCTTCCTCCTCGTCCGAGTGATGAAGCGCTCGCAAGCAAATTCCTGCTGCGAAAAGATCACGTTGGTGATCTCCAATGTTCGTCATCATACATCATCAACACAGGTGACTCTTCGTCTCCTGAACATTCTGCATCCAGGAGCTGCGGACTACAAGCCAGAGAGGGCCTGCAAGGTGTTTTGCCGACAGCCCGGGATTTTTGCCGGATTGACCGACTTCCTCTCTCTCCTCCTCTGATGGCATCATTAACCTAGGGCTCAGAGCAGAGAAAATCATCCTTTTCTTTTGCCTCCTTGACATCTTTTAACATGCTTTCTGACCCCAAACGCATTTTCTGTCATCAAAGAAGTATTCAGAAAATGGATTACCACAGTGGTGGGTAACGAAAGTTGACATTTGGGGCTGCTTCATGTTAGACGGATGCTGATGATGCTGAAGATGATCATTTGTGGCCATAGACGTGGAGGACTAGGAGGTAAAGACTGCTGGATGCAGGTTGCATTACCACTGAAGACAGATTGCGACGCATGTTTTCTTTACTTGAGATTCACAAGCCCGACCCAGCGATGAACAGGCTGACGGTCCTGCAACTGACGTCCGCAGGCATGCGTGTTGTCGCCAGCACTGGAAGGAGACACGCTTCATCTGGAACCCTCTACCTCCATGTCCCTACCCCCCTCTTGCTCGCTTACCACCTGAATTTCGCTCCCATGTTCAGAAATATAAAAATTCTGAGAAGGTATGGAATAGTTTTGCGGAAAGTCTCTCTTAGTAAAAGAACTGAAAATCACAGCTATTCTCAATCCCTCAAATCAAAACAAAATTGCTGGATTCAATTTCTAACTGCAAATTAGATCTATCAACAAAGCTTGACTGACCAAAAGTGAAAAAACACCTGTCTGAAATGTATAACGATAATAAAAGGTTTGTTTGGCACCTATCAGTACACCTGTGATGACTACAAAGTTGCTGGATTCAAATTTACTGCAAAAGTAGATCTTATCAACAAAGCTTGCGAACTGACCAAAAGTGCAAAATAACACCTGTCAGAAATGTATACGAGGATATTAAAGGTATTTTTGGCACCTTCAATCACTGTGGTGACTACAAATTGCTGTATTCACATTAAGTTCAGTGCCTCAATGAACAAAGCATAGTGTGCCAAAGTGTGAAAAAACACGTATCTTGAAATGTATTCGGGATAATTAAAAAGGGTATTTTTGGTCGACCTATCAATTCACCTGTGGCTGACTACAAAATTGCGTGTATTCACATTTTAACTGCAAAGTAGTCGTCTTTCAATCAAGCCAAAGCGTACTGCGCAAGAGTGAAAAAACACATATCTGAAATGGTATTCGATAATAAAAGTATTTTATTCGGCACCTATCAAGTGCAACCTGTGGTGACTACAAAATTCTGGCTGTATTCAATTTAACACTCAAACAGTAGATGCTATCAACAAAGCTAATCTGCGCAAAAGTGAAAAAACGACATATCTTGGAAATATGTATTCGCATAAAAAGGTATTTTTGCACCTATCAATTTCATCTGTGGTTGACCTACAAAATTGCTGAATTCACCTTTAACTGCAAAGTAGCTCTATCAACAAACTGTGTACTGCGCCAAGAGTAAGAAAACACGTACATCTAATATGTATTCAGACAATAAAAGGTATTTTTGCACCTTTTACTTCACCTGTGGTGACTACCAGATTGCTTTAGTCACATATAAGTGCAGTAGGTGCCTCAATGAACAAGCTGTAGATGCGCCCAAGTGAAAAAACACGTATCTGGAAATGATAATTCGGATAATCAAAGGTATTTTTGGGCACCTATCAATTCAACTGTGGTGACTACAAAATTGCAGTAATTCACAATTTAACTGCAAAGTAGCTTTATCAACAAAGCTGTACTCGCAAAGTGAAAAAACACGTATATACAATTATTGCGGAAATAAAAGGTATTTTTGGCACCTATCAATACACCTGTGGTGACTACAAAATTGCTGAGCGAATCTGAATAAAACTGCAAGGAGTCTATATCCAACAAAGGTGGAATGGCAGAAATTGAAAAGAACACCTAACGAATGTATACTAGATAATAAAAGTGGAGTTCTTTGATCACCTAACAAAGAGACTGCAGTTACTAGAAAAGGATGTTGTAATCCTAATATAAGTATCAAGGACTGGCCCAATAGTCCAGAAATATTCAATAGAAAACTGTTAATAATAAGCAATTGTGCATTGCAATGTCTACTACTAAGTCCTTGTGAACTATATCCAGAAATCTTTAAAGAGCTTGTCTGTGTTCGCCCGCTGGTCCCCGCCCGCTCACCGCTCCCCCCCCCCCGTGAACCTTTTACAGCGGTGATCTCCCTTTTAAAATTCTCTCCCAATACTATCATAAAATACATCAACATCTCTGATGCTAACTAAGTTGTAAGGAATCCACAGCTTAATAGTAGAGGTTTTTCTCTGTGAAAGAAATAGAATAATTTCGCTGAGTCTGTTGGAGATCACACAGAGCCGCACGTCCTACTGCAATGAGGACGCTGACAGACAACAGATCATGAACAGAAGGGCTGTTCTATGTAAACAACGAGCGTCATGTGATTTTTCTCTTCCCAGCCAATCGTCAACCATACACAGTCCCAGTCATGACGTCCGCACACACAACTCACCCCTGCTCTATTCTGATAAGGCTGCGTTTGCAGGCCGACCAAAATGACAGGAAGCGCGAAAAGATGGCGCGCATATTATTCGTATGATGCACAAGATGTATTGAACCTAAATTATCCGCATTATCTAAAAAATTCGATCAACATAAAAACTGTGCCCTGATTCAACTTTTGTGTTTGATAAAAACGCTCAACACTATTGATGACCATTTGTGAGGCAGTTGTTTACCACTCTAGATCAGGGTGTGCAGAGACTCATTTTCAGCAAGGACCAAACATCAGCATTAGCAGCCCTCAAAAGCTTGTAATGTTACTGGTTAAGTGACTGAGCGTACACAGCAAATTAAAATTGCCGTTAAAGATCAGATGGCATTTAACACATTGCTATAATCAGCGGCTTTTCTGGAATGGGTTTTTGTGCCAATGCCCGAGGTCATTTTTCTGATTTCGTGCGCCCAGTACCATGGACGGCACAGGGAACCCAACGGTTCTGGTGTGGAAGGTAAACAATACTTTATCTGTCGCTGTCCGTTCCTGGCAGACTTCATTAGCAGCTTCATTGGCAGCTTTCATTGGCAAAGTCGTAAATTCTATTTGAGTCTCTACACCAGCGCTGGGTACAGTCATATTTTCAGCAGATTCAAAATACTAAATCTGCTAAAAATTGCCTAAGACTGTATAGAAGGTAACTACGTGAGCCTTTTAAATGAGGTTGCAGGCCTGTGCGATAGATCAAAGAGCAGATCAAAAATCAAATCTCTTTAAAAAGGTTCACGGAGGTAAATTAATCTTTTCATGCACAGAAACGTTATAGTACAGGATTATGTTTCTTATCTTTTTGGTTTTTTTTTTTTTTTAGAAAAAAAAAGGGTATGTTCACATAGAGCATGGATGCTACAAATTTGCGGTTGAAAATCTGCAACTTACCAGCAAAGTGGATGAGGTTGTTAGACCTCATTTTTTTCAACCTTGATCGCTGATATCTCCCAGGGTTTCTTGAAAAAGGTATCCCAACAGTTACCTGTGATGGAGCCATAGTAATCTATAAGGCAAAGATAGTGGGGGAGATTGATCAATACTGGGGCACATTAAGCAAGAAATATTGCTTTACACACCACATTTTTCATGTGTTCTAGACCAGTGGCCCCCAACATTTTTCCACCAGGGAACGGTTTTATACAAGACAAATTTCCGCCTGCGTCAGTGGGGGTATGGGGTTAATGGTGGCGTGGTTATTAGGGGCGGGGTCATGGATGGGGTTGGATTGTGTTAGATATCCACACCAAAAAAATCACAGACAAAAACACTGTATACTGTGTCACTTAGGGGTATAGTATGGGATAACCAGTATTTTATAACTGCAGACTTATAATAATGTTGACCCACAGAGCTGACAATCAGTCTGCAGTACTATTGATCAGCACTGTGGGTCAGCATTATACTGTACATGTATAATAATATACAATATGGTAGTCATTAGAGATGTGATAATATGCCCCCTGTAGTCATTAGATATATATAAGTCCCCTCTAGTCATTAGACATATATGCCCCCTGTAGTCATTATAGACAGATATATGCCCCTGTACAGGGGCGTAGCTACCGGGGTAGCAGACGTAGCAGCAGCCATAGGGCCCGGGCTCTTAGGGGGCCCGGGCCCCGGGGCAGCTGCTACCACGTCAGTTACCCCGGTAATTCTTCCCCTGCGCCCCTGCTGCAGAGTGAACAATACATTACAATTTACCCTCTGTCTGTGATGAGAATATAAAATAAAGAATTGGCCATTGGATCAGATTCTCTGATTATAGAGGTTTTTTGGACTATATATATGATTTTGGCTGGCAGGGATCCGTGCATTGAGATAGATCTTGGTAGAGCTTTCATGCTTGGTTTTAATGGCTACCTAGAATCTCATGTGGGTGAGTCTTGCATATTTTCATTTTTTACTTTATGTCACTAACCGCGCCCAAATTTTTCCACATTTTTGGTGCACAGTGTGACTTGCTAAGCCACATCTTCTTTTCATGAAGCCATACGCTTTAACCGAAATCACGTCATTGAAGTGTCTAGAAACTGTCTAAAGAACATCATAAATGTGATGTCGAGCATGTACACCATTATTTCTGGCGCAAATTGTGCCAGAATTCTAGTGCAACTGCCTTGGTAGATGTACACCAGTTTCTTTTCAATTAGGTTTCCTCCATTTCCAGGTCATATATGCTTGATGTGCCGGACACAAAAGTGTGACCTACGATACACTATAGTTGCCATATAAATTCCAATTTTACTACTGTGGTCCCAACGAAGAAGACATTAAGATACATTTTTCAAGGTATCCTAATAGATTCAAGGTATAAAGGTTGAAACATGATGTGAATAGGGCCGGAAAAAAATGTCATAAACACAATGTGTAAAAAATCTGTATGGACAATTGACATGCGGTGTGGATTTTAAATTCATAATCGACTTCTGTAGTAAAAACATTGTCTATTTAATGTGGAATTTCCACACGGACTTCAAAGGAAGTATAAAATCTGCAATAGAGTCACAATAAAGTGTCTTACTGCAAATTATAGTGAAATCTATAAATGCAGATTTGAATACTTTGACTTTTTTCCTGTTTAAGTAATCCACACCAAAACTTTCCTGGTGATTCACCTGCAGAAAAGCTACAGATTATCCACTGCAAAAAATTCAGGGCACATGGTGAAAAATGGTGGACTATTAGAAGGCTGAGCCGCAATACACCTGCATAAGATCGGCGCTGTTTCTGGAAAAAAAGTAGACTTTTTTTTTCTAATCTCAGACAACCCCTTTAACAGACTGGCCAATATTTGGCTCTTGGTGCAGAGGTTTGACAGTGCTGTAGATTGTGGCATAGTCTAGAGCCTGATGAAAGTTGTGACCTAAATGTATCCACAGATTTTGCAATAGTCGCTTTTTATTTTATGTAGTTTATAATAAAGAAAAATTAAATGCATTTGATACGTATTTCACAAGGAATTATGAGAAAGGAACTGAGATGCTCAAGCTCCCTCTATTGGATGTAACAAATCCTCAATTTGCTTTTGACCCATTGGGTCTTTGGAAAGTAAAAGGGATATTTAGCCAAGCCAGCAACACCCATCTGAAGACAGCCATTTCGGGGTGTTTGCCACTCGTCAGTACAGAGTAGAGCGATGCTGGCTTAACTGAGTGGGAGGCAGGAAGGGAAGATCTCTGCTTAGGGAGAGCGCCATATTGGCTTGTGGAGATTCGAAATTGCCTTTTGCACTCTCCCTAAGGAGAAATCTTCCCTTTCTGAGCCACTCAGTGCCTCCCACTCAGCCAAGCCCGCATCCCTTTACTCTGTACTGACGAGGGGCAAACAGCCCGAAATGTCTGTCTTCAGATGGGTGATGCTGGCTTGGCTAAATATCCCTTTTGCTTTCCAAAGACCCAATGGGTCAAAATCAAATTGAGGATTTGTTATATCCAATAGAGGGCATTTGAGCTTCTCAGCTAATTTCCCATAATGCCTTGTGATATGCAGATGCTTCTTGAAGTGCAAAAGGCAATTTTGAATCTCCACATGCCGCTATGGCGCTCTCCCTAAGGAGAGATCGTCCCTTTCTTTGATACGTATTAAAACTGAGTGGCGATTTTCCTATGCAAAGTTCTACGCTCCGTTAAAGGACACTTGCCAGACACATTTATACAGCACAGCTTTGATGAAAGACATTTAGGGTTTGAAAATAATTAACAAAACAAAATTCCTGTGAACAAGGATCTTGTTATATAACGATGCTGGGAAGGAACGAACAATGTGAGACACTGACACATTTTCTTAAATAGTTAGATAGTCTTTTATGTTCCTAAAATATCACCTAAATTTACAGGTTCTCTCACCTTGGTGAGCTAAACATTAACCTGATCACTCATGCTGCAAACATTCCTTGTGAAACATTGCTTAAAGCTTCATTACTCACTCCCTGACAACAGATAATGCATTGTCTACCAGGTTGCTAGGATTGAATTTTGCAGTGTTATCCAATGTGACTCTTTAAAAGACATAGAAAAAAAACATTAAAAAACTTTAAGAAAAGCTTCATGCAGAGTATATTTATTGGGCATAGGTCCTGCACACAGAGGGGTGATAAGCTTTCTGCTGCCTCCATTGACGTGTAAAATTACTCCCACCTCTCCATCTGGAGATGGGAAAGCGGAGCAGGTACATGTGATGAGGACAATGTCCTGTGATAAGCAGTTTTGCACTGGGGTGCCTGGGTCCCTCCAGTGGAGTTGATTTTTGGGTCCCACCAGTGGAATTGATTTTTGGGTCCCACCAGTGGAATTGATTTTTGGGCCCCACCAGTGGAGTTGAGTTTTGGGGCCCACCAGTGGAGTTGAGTTTTGGGGCCCACCAGTGGAGTTGAGTTTTGGGGCCCACCAGTGGAGTTGAGGTTTGGGTACCACCAGTGAAGTTGATTTTTGGGGCCCACCAGTGGAGTTAATTCTTGGTGCCCCAAGTTAGTGTATATGACTGTATATACCTTTTGTTTTCTGCCTCTCTTTCTCTGCCTTTCTCCATGAAAAGTAGCCCCAGACCTGCTATTCTCTATGGTGTATCATGCCGAGTGTTCCATTAGGAGTTTCCCCTTCTTCCCTGTAGGCAAGTCCTAGCCTGGTGACAAGAGTTTACAGATAAAAGTTCAGAAATGTAAGTTCCTCCTAAGTGACTGTTGCATGCAAATGCATATATCTTCCTTCGTGCTGGCTTTTATATTTTAGTCTCAGACTTATGGCCTTTGTTGGATATGAGGTTCTTTGGCAAACACTCCGGAGGCCATTAGTAAATCCCAAATATTTCAATGCCATCCTAAAATTTAGTCCCAAATAGTTTCCCTTTATTAAGAATGACTCAACAGTCCGCAGTCTTTAAAACACTATTATAAGATACGTAAATGGGTATCCTCATCTCAATGAGTAGCTCTGAACATGTAGGCAAAGGTTAAGAAAAAGAAAAAAAATATTTTTTTTAATAATTACATTTCTGTGCTGCTTTTGCCTCATTTCATAGCAGGTCTTCCTAAGTCACTGACTACCTTTCAGCTTTAGCAAAGGGCGGGCTGGTGACAACCCCCTGCTGTTTCTCATCAGCAGGATGGAGCTTGCTTCTCAGTCTCTGATCTAATCTTTGCCACTCAGAAAAACTTAAACCCTTTAGCATTAGACACAGAAAGATGTCAGAAGTCTTGTGCTGCAGGGAGATGTCAGAAGTCTTGTGCTGCAGGGCTGCAGTCACACTGTCATCTTTGTATGTAAATATACAGTTACATTTTGCCTTGGCATCATGTAAGTATTTTTACTCTCACTAGGAGGTTCCCTTTATGAAAAATATAGCTCTGCTAACTCACAGTTATAACTAGGCATTCTCCTTGGACAGTGAAAAATGTTTGGATAAAAACCATCCATCTGTAATATCCATCTAACAGGCACAGCTAGGAATAGGAGATAGCAGAGCTGAAATGTCAGCCAATGCTGTAGGATCGCCCACAGCCTGCACAGGAAGTGGGAGTCTAAAGCGGGGGTGGGCAGACAGGTTCTGTTAGAACAATAAGATGGAAAAAGCCCTTTAAACTTTATCACAGATACTACCTAGTGGTGTGATAAGCATAGTCTTTCCTGTGGTGCCACATTCCAAAGACTCTCCTTAGTGCTGCCCCGACATAGAAATTTATTTAGCTATTCAGAAATAAATGATCAACTGTCAAAAATGGAGTTATAATTTACTATTAGTTGCTGTATTACTGCCATAAGGCAGATTGTTTTGCTATGGTTTTCCCTCTGTGGCTGCTGCACCTCAGTCCAAAATCTAAACTTAACCAATAAGCTTTCACATTTACTTAACCTAGGCCTGTCAAATAGTGACCAGATGGTAGGATAATTTCTAATCAGGAATTCTATATATGACCCTGGGCTTTCTCTTTTTCCAGGAATTCATGCAATCAATATGAGTCCCAAATGTCCAGTAACAAATTATATTTAAATCAATAGTACAAACACATATAAGGAACTTTGTAATACTGTATATCATTTTAGAGGAGAAAAATGCTTCTTTGCTTACTCATCAGGCTCCTTTCCTCTCTTCCCTTCTAAATTCATCATTCACTCTAGAAAACCTGCTGAAATCTGGCTTGTATTTACTAGGTGGACTGTCAACTTCCTAAGGGGTTATGGCTACATTCTGCCCATAACAGTCTATTGTGAAGGTAGGATAAGGGAAATGTGGCTAAAGAAATACAGAGGCAGAAAGAGACACACAGAGACAACAAGATAGCTCTAAAACGAGTTATATTTTACCCTAGTACTTGATTTACAGCTTACACTTCTCAATACTGCTCTATTATGTTCTTTATACTGCTTCTGATTGTGTGTTATAGAGATATAGAGAGCAGGATCTCCTCTTCTATCTATGAAAGTGTAGGAAAGGAAACCTCATAACAGCTAGTCTCTAGTTGTTGTTCAGTTCTAGTTTCTGAAATCAAAATTAAGACAGCACTGGTCCTATTCTGGCAAGGGACCAGCTCCTTCTTCTCCTTCTAGCTGCAAAGAAAAGAAAAGACAGCATAGGATCTCAAAAAAAGGAACATGAGGTAACCAGGGTCCCAAGATAGACTTCATGGCCATTGCTTCAGGCCTGGTCCAACACACAAGCACTAAAGGAGTATTAGATTCAAGATCACCTGGGGTTAAATTAAAAGCTTGTTGACGAAATCAGGAACATTCTGGGACTGATAAGTTTTAGGGTAATATCTCCTTAGGTGGGCTGTGTGTCTGCAGAAAGATGAATAATTTAAAGTTTTCCAAGCACAGTAAAAAATGAAGTGAGGGCAGGATCTAAACATCCTTCTCTACCATTGTTAGTTATTACGCACCTTTGTACTTGTTGACTATTTATGTATGAAACTGAATGTAAGCGCTCTGGAACCAAGGCGCTCAAAATAAATAATAATAATAATAATAATAATAACTCCATTCGGTCTCCTGCTTATAAATCTGCAAAAACACCAAGGGCACCTCAAACACCATCAGGGCAATGAGGCTTACATATAGAGTAGGGGAAAACTGGAGAACCAGTACCTACTATTGTGGCCACAGATTCCCTCTCCATTGTAATGTTCCCAGGAGAGCATGAGAGGTTTGGGTGAAAGCCACCGTGACAAAAGTAAAGATTGACTTCTCCCCCATCCTCTCCTCTGCCTCCTCTAGGTCATTGCACTAGCTAAAGGACAATTGAAAATTAGAGCTAAAGCCAGCAGATGAGAAAAGTGGAGGACATTATACACTCAATGACTTATAACACTTATTACATATAACACCCGGTACTGTACACTTTAGGGTAGGAATACAGAGTTCTGTCACGGCAAGGTTGTGGTGAGGCCAATTGTTCCGCCTCTGATGTCTCTCCCAATGGCCACACAGGTTTGCCAACATTTCATGCAGCCACTGGAAGTTGAATCGAAAGCGGGACTATCGGACCTGCAGTTGCCTCACCTTGTAACCTACCCAAAATGTTGTCTCTGGCCCACAGATTATCAAATCACAGGTACAGCAGCTTGTTTTAGGAACACAAACTAACAATTAGAGTTGTGCAGATCTGATTCATTTTCAAGGTTTGGAATGCTATTTGTAAGAAGCTGTAGGTGATAATTACATGCAAGCTTTTATTTTAAGATATTCACCTGAAAAGGGTTATCATTGCTCATTTTGGAAGTTGTGACTCATTAAACATTTCCTGATAAACCTCATGAATATTTTATTGCCGCAAAGGGAAAAATAAGTTATTTTGGTGTAATAGATTACATTTAACCCCTTACTGTCGCAGCCAGTTTTGACTTCTATGACAGGGCCCCATTTTTCAAATCTGAAAAAAATGTGTCACTTCATGTGGGAATAACTTTTTGATACTTTTACCTATTCATGTGATTCAAAGAATGTTTTTGCATGACACATTGTGATGCATTGTAGGTTAGTAAGAAATTTTCATCCACACAATCCTTGTTTATTTGTGAGAAATATCAAAATGTCGTCAAAATTTGGAAACATTTGCAATTTTCATAGTTCTAAAATTTCTATGTGTAAGACAGATAGTTATTCAACACAAAATAGTTTGTAACTAGCATCTACCATATGTCTGCTGTAGGTTGGCATCATTTTTTAAATGTCTTTTTATTTTCAAGAAAATTTGCAACACAGATTTTTTTTGGGAAAAGTCCAGTTTTGAAGTGGCGTTGAGGGGCCTTTATGTTAGACCTCCCCATAAATGTCTTCATCTAAAATACTTCACTCTTTAAAGTATTCAAAACAGCATTTAGAAAGTTGGTTAACCCTTTAGGTGTTTCACAGAAATGAAAGCAAAGTAAAGGTAAAAATTAAAAATCTAGCTTTTTTTCAGACTTTTTATTTGAATCCAAAAACAAAGAAATGCAACTAAATATTCATTTCCCCGAATTCAGCCATTTTTAGAAATATCTCATGTGTGACCCTAGTGTTATATTTGACTCAATCACAGGCTTAAGAAGGATAGTAGCACCTCCCTAACTTTGGGGTCTCATTTTTATTAGGATAATTTTTTAGGCGCCATCAAAGGTTTGAGGACACCCTGAAGTGTAAAACTTAATACATACTCCTAAAAATACCTAATTTTGGAAACTTCAGCTGTTAAAGCATATATCAGGGGTGTACTGAGTATATTGACCCAACAGTTTCACAAATTGTTTCCAAATTGTTTCAACATTAGGCTGTGAAGATGGGAAATTAAATTTTTTCCAAAAACATGCAGTTTTAGCTGAAAATTTTTCATTTGTACAAGGAGACCTGAAAAAAAAGCATCCCCAAATTTGTTACACAATTTCCTTCAAGTTTTTTTTCCATATGTGGGTGTTAACTGCAATTGGGGATAAGGCAGAACGTACAATGGAGGGAGCACCTATTTGGCCTATGGAATGAAGATTTTGGTATGTGCCATGTCACATTAGCAATACCCCCCCAAAGTACGAGAACAGGTGAAACCTTCCAGAAATCTCCCCATTTTGGAATTGACACCCGTCAGGAAACTCATCTAGGGATGTATTGTGCATTTTGAGCCCACAGTTTTTTTTAGCATTAGTCTGTGAAAATGGAAAAAAAAAACTGCAATTCCGCCAATGTTTTTTGGGCTTCATTTTTATAGCGTTTTACGAGCAACATAAGTGACATAATAACTTTACTATGCAGGTCGGTACAATTACAACTATATCAATTTTATATTGGTCTTTTTATGTTTTAATACTTTTAAATAATAAAAATGCTTTTGTATAAAATTGCGTTATGTCGTCATATTCTGACAGCCATAACTTTTTTTATTTTTTGTATAAGGAGTTGTATAAGGGCTTGTTTTTTTTGTTTTAAGTTGACATTTTCATTGGTACTATTATAGGGTTCATAAAATACTGATCACTTTTTATCAAGGTTTTTTCGAAGGCGGAATGAACAAAATACAGCAAACCTAGAAGTGTTTTTTTAAGTTTTATTTTTACAGTGGTCACTATGTGGTATAAATTAGAATGTTAACTTTACTTAACAGCTTGATATAATTACAGGATACCAGTGTATATTTTTTAAAACTTTTCTCTTTTTACCAATAAAAACACTGTTTTTGAAAAAAGAATATACATTTTTTCATCGCCGTATCGAGACATAAATTTTTATTTTTCTGGGTTTTAAACGATAGAGGCTTTTTTTTGTGGGTGATTGACATTTTTATAATGTTTTGGAAGGCGGAAAAGAACAAAATACAGCAAACCTAGAAGTGTTTTTTTAAGTTTTATTTTTACAGTGGTCACTATGTGGTATAAATTAGAATGTTAACTTTACTTAACAGCTTGATATAATTACAGTGATACCAGATGTATATTTTTTAACTTTTCTGCTTTTACACAATAAAAACACTGTTATTGAAAAAAGAATATACATTTTTTGCATCGCCGTAGTCTGAGAGGCATAACTTTTTCATTTTTCTGGGTTCAAAGCTGAGTAGAGGCTTGTTTTTGTGGGATGAGTTGACATTTTTATTGGTATCATTTTGGGAGATGCATGGCTTTTTCATGCCTTTTGATCCATTTTTTGAGAGACAGGATAAATATAGCAATTCTAGTAGTTTTTTTTTTATTTTTTACAGCTCTCATCCTGAGGTATATGTGACATGTTAGTTTTAGAGTACGCCCATGTGAGTAAAATTTTCTCATCGGACTCTACTGTTGAAAACCTTGTCAGATGAAGCAGTTTTCAACAAGTATTTCATGTGGATTTCTGGTCCTTTTTTTCCCCAGCGGATTTACAGTCAGAAAACGAGTCCTATTCATGTCTATGGAGTTTTGAACACTTAACAACCAACCGAGAAAATACGCATTGCGTATATTTTTGATTAAGGTCAATGGGGATGATTTACTTTCCGTTTTAGACGAATATTTGCGGATTCTGACTTGAAATACTCTTTGTGTGTATGGAGCTTTATTTTGGGGGGGTGACACGACAGCAATACCCAATTTATATATTTTTTTATGTAGTATCACTTAAAGAGAACCTGTCACATAGTTTTTGCCCCCCTGGCTGAGGACAGAACAAGCTAGTGTCAGACCTGCTGTTTCCAGCGCTGTGTCCCTTATTCTGTAAGATGCTGTAGTTTTCGTGTATTTAATGCTCAAATCTGCAGTTTTCAGCCAGAAGAGTCATTCGAAGAGTCCTTCAGAGTGTCAGTTTTTTTCAAACCCGGCCAATCGGAGGCTAGCCCCGCCCACCTCAACTGACAACCCTATTACTTTGAATAGGTAGAAACATGTGAATAACTGTCAGTGGGCGGAGCTAGCCTTTGGTGGGTGGAGCTAACACCTTCTCATGAATAAGATTTAAGGGGTAAATGCTCTAAAACTGCTGCATCTTACAAAATAAGGGACACATGGCTGGAACAGCAGGTCTGACACTAGCATGTGCTGCCCTCAGCAAGGGGGGCACAACCTATGTGACAGGTTCCCTTTAAAAGTGTTTTTTATTATGTAAAACATTGTTTATGCATCGCTCTATTCTGATAGCCCTAACTTTTTTATTTTGCAGTATACGGGAGGCTGTGTAAGGGCTGTTTTTGTGGGACAAGCTGACATTTTAATTGGTACTACATTAGGGTTTATATGACTTTTTGATCGCTTTATATTATATTTTATGTGTAGTGGGATGAGCAAAATTCTCAATTCTGCAATTTTTTTTAGAACCGTTCATCCAGCAGGTTAAATAACATGACAGATTTGTAGGCTAGGTTGTTACACATGTGGCTATACCAAATATGTGCCTTTTTTTTTTTTTTTTTGGAGGGGTAATTGGCAATTGTTATGTGAAAGGGTGGTGTGCATGTTTTACTTTATTCATGTGTATGTTGTTTACATCCCAGGGAACATGAAACTAAATAGAAGCTAGGGAATACTTTTTCAACAGCAGGTGTATTGCAGCACGTACCTGTGCACACTGCAATATGCCGCCATGTGAATATACCCTTACTTTTAGAGGAAAATATTGTGTTGCATCACATGGCAGCACATCATTGGCCTTCACCAACTGATTTAGTATAAAAGTTACAGGTGAAAACATAGAAAAACTAATCCTGTTATTTTAAATGTACCACATAGAGTACCACATACAGACATACATACATATAAACCTAGAGGTACAGGATACGCAGGCATGTTGGCTAGTGGTATATTCAGTTGCCAATCTCTGCTTATCCAGAGCCAAGTGATTGTTAGTATGTGGTCATATTGGATATTGTCCTATGTGGAAGTAACCCATACAGAACAGTGGTCCCTCAACATATAATATATATTGGATCTGGGACGACCATTATATGTTGAAACCATTGTATGTTGATACATATAACTGTATAGAAAACTGGTAATTGGTTCCGAGACCCCAAAATGTGACCAAAGAAAATGAAAAATGAATATTAAAAAAATGAAACATAACTAATCCAGATAAAGCAAGTCCTTACATGTAACATCAGAAAGAGCTGCAGGAAGCTGGAAATCACGTTCTATATTGAGGACAGGATCTTCTTTGGATCATGTACATTATACTCCGTGTACTAGAAAAAAACAAAATGGGGTGCTCACCTGGTGCCAAACCAGCCGCTTATCCTGCCACATGTAAAGAGCAGTACAGGACATGCTGTATCGCACTGTACTGTAGAGAGGTGCTACAAGACCATCAATCACTACCTTCACTTCACTAATACATGTAAGAGCAGTACAGGACATGTAGTACTGCACTGTACTGTAGAGAGGCGCTACTAGACTGCCAATCACTGCATGCACTCCCCTAATACAGATGATTTATAAGTACAATATTCATGATAATTGGCTGGATCATTGACTTTCATATTTTATCTTGTAACCACACTCAACATTCAATGTCCCTGATATGACCATTGTATGTTGAAAATATTGCATCCTGAGGCCACTGTAACTTGAGGGAGCACTGTATATAATATAAAATAAGTGGATTTAAAATAAATGTAACTAGATCGAGAACTTGTACATCATGTCCACTAGGCGTCACTGCAGCACATTCAGTTTCTTCATCTGGTCAGATCCCAGTAGCACAAGTTCATTAAAGCGGTTCCCAAATGTCTCAAACAACAGCTATGAATAACGCTTCACTGTTAATTGAAAATGTGTTCATTGTATTTTTGTTGCATTTTTCAACTGCATCAAAAACAAAAGCATAAAAAAGTGCATTTTTAACCAGTTTCAAACCGGACCATTTACCTTTCTTCCTGACCACATTTTCCTTTTCCTTAGTACACACTGGCTTTAATGCTCTAACACTTTCTCATACTTTGTTATTCTTAAAGAAAATGTGACTTTTTTCTGGTGATAAGTTTTTTTTTTTTTACATTTTTTTATTAGAACCTGAGTGAAAATAATAATAAAAAAATTAAAAAGTCTGTTTTTCACTTTTTTTTTTTGCGCAGAAAAATTGGTGCTAAAATAAGTTTTGTAATTGTGTCACTTTTCCATCATGGATATTTATATATAAGTGATACAAAGTGTTAGAGTTGCAGAGGGCGGGCCTAAAAGTTGTGATTTGGGCTGTTAATCTTTTTTTTTAATTAATATTTTATTTTTATTTATTTTTTTTACTGTTACTCTATTTTACATATTGGGCCCACCATAAGGTCAGAAAAAGACCTCTGGGGGCATTATTACATAGTTTTTTATTTATTATTTTTTGTTCCTGATTAGTGTGAGCGATTGCGTTGGCTATCGAGATCGATCGATAGTCGATAGTCGGCCGCTATCGATAAGGCTTTTCGATAGTGAGCATCGATTATGCGCGATGACCATTATAGTCTATGTGAGAGCAACAACACCTTCATTATTACACCCAAACAAGGCTGGAGAAGCTGAAATTAACATCCACAACAATCAAATGGATACGTCCTACATCTTAGGCAACACACTTAGGTTATAAAAGCCACAGAAAAAAAGTCACAGACCATTTACTATCCCTGTCTTGTACCACAGCATGACCCTTAAACCTGCATGACCCACAAATTACAAAGTGCCAGAAGGCAGTTAAAGATTTTGAACCATCATGTTACTTGAAAATGGACTTGAATATCCCTGTCCTGGAACGCAGCAGAGCCCCAAACCCCGCATGACCCCCACATTTAAAAAGTGCCGGAAAAAGGAGTCTTTCAACCACCATTTTAGTTTCACTGGACATTGACTATACCGTCCTGGGCCACAGCATGAGCCCCAAACCTGCATGACCCCCACATTTAAAAAATGCCCGGGAAAAAAGGGGTCTTTCCCAACCACCATTTTAGTTTCACTGGACATTGACTATTTCCTGTCCCCGGGCCACAGCATGAGCCCCAAACCTGCATGAACCCCACATTTAAAAAGTGCCGGAAAAAGGAGTCTTTCAACCACCATTTTAGTTTCACAGGACATTGACTATACCTGTCCTGGGCCACAGCATGAACCCCAAACCTGCATGACCCCCACATTAAAAAGTGCCGGAAAAAGGAGTCTTTCAACAACCATTTAGTTTCACTGGACAAATTTACTATACCTGTCCTGGGCCCACAGCATGAGCCCCAAACCTGCTGACCCCCACATTTAAAAAGTGCCGGAAAAAGGAGTCTTTCAACCACCATTTTAGTTGAAAATGGACATTGACTATACCTGTCTGGGCCACAGCATGAGCCCCAAACCTGCATGACCCCCACATTTAAAAAAGTGCCGGAAAAAGGAGTCTTTTCAACTACCTTTTTTAGTTTCATGGATCCATTGACTCATACCTGTCCTGGGCCCAGCTCGACCCAGGCGCCGGAGTTACACGTGGGTGCGGTGAAAGCCACGGCTGGCGTCCGTCTATCTATTAATCACGCGGTTAAAATGCCATGATGACGCAAAGCAACGAAAAAACGCCCCCCGCGCCTCCCCGCCTAGCCTACCAACACACGCGAGTGCGGAAGCGGAAGTGTGAGAATCCAGGGGGGGGCCCTTTCCTCTGTACACGCAATACATGGGTAGCGCTTGCCCCTCCGTATGAGTGTGGACCAATTAAGCTTCACTGGAAATACTGGTGGTTAAGCTCTGTTAACAGGTGCCCTTTATCTGGCATTCTTTTTCTATTTTTACTCAACGTGCTGGAGAAATGGTCTCTGTACTTTGTTCTTGTCCGTTGGCTCCATACTCCTGTCCTCTGAATAACCTACATTGGTCAAGTTTTTCCTGTACTCCCTGTACAATTCAGAGGAATTTGCAATATGTGTCATTAACATTGTCTACTATTCCTGTTTCTGACAGACATCACCTTGAGCCACTCTGACCAATTGTGAAGAACAAATGTCTGTTAGAAACAAACATTTTTAGAATAGGACTGTTGTTAGCTGCATGTCACAGCAAAATGCCCCAAAAATTCAAGCATGGACCTTGAGCCACTTTTGTCAATTGGTTCGAAGAACAATGTCTGTAGAAAAACAAAATTTTTTAGAATAGGACCTGTAGTATAGCTGCTATGACAAGCAAATGCCCAACATTCAAATGCATGACTTGAGCCACTTGGTCAATTGAATGAAGAACAATTGTTGATTAGAAAACAACATTTTTTTATAAATAGGTACTGTTGTTATTGCTGCATTTCAAAGCAGCATGAACCCAAAAAATTATAAACATGACTTCTCAGCCACTGCTTAAAATTGTGAGGGAGAAATGCCACTTTAGAAGCCACATTTCTGTTACAAAGGACCATGATTATTGCTGTATCTCTCAGCTGCAAACACCAAAAAATTATAATTGACTCTCAGCCACTATTAAAAATTGTGAGGGAGAAATGCACTTAGACGTCACATTTTGTTCCAAAGGACATGAATATTGCTGTATTCACGCGCAACATGACTCAAAACCATTGACATGTGAGTAATTGGAATAGGTGTTGTCATGAAAACTTGCTGTCTTTTACAGTCACCTCACAGCAAACAGCAAATGAACTGTTGGGAAAAGAGAATTAAAAATTGCAGTAAGAAAATGATCTTTTAAAAAAAGTTCAAGAGGACCATTTCTGTTTGAAGAGAATGTGAGTAGGACTGGTCAAACTAACCCGGTGACTCGGCAATTGGGGCACAACATCAATCAGAGATCCATGCCTGATTCGATCTTGATGAAAGTCAAAAGATCCACATTATCTGTGGAAAGCGGATGCGTTTGTCTGTAATGACTCCTCCAGCTGTGCTGAAGGTCCGCTCAGATATGACGCTGGTGCTGGCAGGAAACCCTCAATGGCGTGAGAGCCTGCTCGGGCCTTGTCATTTTGTATACAGAAGTCTATTGGGTCCGGAACACATGCAAAAACATTCGGTGTGGAGCCGCAATAGTTTTTTTTTTCCTGCACCATTGATTCTTAAGCTGATCTCTGTTTGTTGGATGTGTCCCTGCATTGTCGTTGGTGAGGTGGGTAACAAAGCTTGCCAGAGGTACCCATTAGGCTTCTGCCACTTGCCTGCTGCTGCCGCTACGCCCTACTTGGCACTCTATTGCTGTCAGTCGGATGTTGTTACACCGTGACATATGGGGAACGTGAAGCATGATGCAACAGATGTCTCAGTTGATCAAATCAGCAGGTCTCATTTCCTGCATTTTATCTCTATTTGGTGGGTGGAAGGAAGTACTGATTTTGTTTTGTACCAGGGATCCAGGAGGGTGGCCACCCAGTACTGTTGTTCATTTTGATGGCCTTAATGGAGGATCTGTTGGAGAAAATGGAGGCATCCAAGCACTCATGTGAGAGATGGGAGCCTGATTTCCCAAGCTCTGGGTCGAGGGGCACTAGCAATATGATCTTCCTCATTCTTCCTCCTCCGCCTCAAATTCGCGCCAACCTCTTTCAAGGCCAGGGAACGTAGGTAAAAATCAGGTGTCTAGGAATACTCCTCTCCTCCTCGCTGCTCCGGCACGCTTCACCCAGCCTGATTGCTGAGATGATGCCCCTGAGAGTGATGCGCCACATTCACTTAAGCTTGGACCGAACCATGCTAATGAAGGACCGATGAAATTGTGAAAAACTGTCGGGCCTTGTGGATTTGACGGAGAGAAGGCTCCGTGTCCGCATCTGTGTCCGTCTCCTCTCCGTCGCTGGCGGGACCTGTTGTTTCAGAGTGTCCAACGCTCTTAGAACTAAGATCACCACAATGCTCATGCTGAAACGTGAATTGTCGACTGACATTTTGGTGGTTTTCAAAATGGCAAGGATGGTGCAGAGCTCTTTTCACTGCCTCACTCTCGGTGATTTTTTTTATATATATTTTTACTGTTTAAACACACACATATTTTTTTTTTTTTTTGTTCAACACCCCGAGGTCCACGTACGCTGCTCTGTCAGGCCATGTGTCAATTCGTACTGCGTAAGGCATTGCGATGCTGCCACAATCGCTGGAGCAATGTGGGAGGGTGGAATTCCAGCGTGTGTGCACGTTCAACAATGAGACGTGAGGGCAGGCGAGCTGACGCATGCAACGCAAGCAAGGCGGGACGAAGAGGGGCGAACGGCGAAGTGCGAATACTCAGACCTCGAGCTTCTTCAGAGGCAGTCCAGCCAGGGTTGCTCTTTAGAAAATTTCTGACGACATGGTTCATGACTTGTGAGGCAAGGATTGCTCCAGCCTACCGATCTTAAGGGCGGCCAGCAGATTACGCCCGTTATGCACACCCTGCCTGGCACAAGGTTCTTGGTCACCCAGCCAGCGCTCGGTCTCGTTGCTAGAGCCGTCCACAGCTTTGACCTGTGTGTGGACGGTCTCCAAGGCAGATTAATTTCAACAGGCTGGTGTCTTGGGCAGTGATGCCACCAGAGGCCCTTTGGGGGAAAGGCCCTGACCTCCTGCTTTTTTGAAGAGCGTGGCCGACCTGAGAGCCACCGTCCCCCCAGAGCTCCCCCAGCTCCCCATGAGCTGTCACAGGATTTTTAGGGCCTTGGCCCGGCTTACTAGTCATGTGTCGGTGGTGAGATGGATTTTTCCCGGACACAGATGCGACAACGCGCTTGAAATTTTAGATGACACGTGGGGGCCCGGGGCAGGGACGGCTTTTTGGAAAAGAAATGCCTGTGGCATTGGTATGGGGAGGCGGGGGCCCTGAGGGGGGAACCTCTGTGCCCACCAGGGGAAAAGGCAACATTTCCAAGGGCCCAAAAGCCTGGCATGGACATTCAGGCTTTTGGTTTGGGAGGGTTTTGGGGTTTAAAGTGTTTTTTGTCCCAAACCGGGAAAGGGACAAAAGGCTGGCTGAGACGGGCCCGTGTACGGCAGCGGTCGTCAAACGGGGAAGGAGAAGGGGTAGGATGGGTCTTGTGGGCGGTGGTATCGGGCGGGTGGGGGTGAAGCGGAGGTGATCCCTGACATGACTCTAGAGACATGGGCGTGGGAAAGTTTGGTGTGGGGAGGAGGAGGAGGGGAGAAAAAGGGTTTTGTGACAGGGGTTGGGGGCCCCGGCGCGGTTGGCCTTTTTTGGCCAAGGTTCCCCCCTTTTTAAATCTGCATTGTGTGTGACTAGACATTTTTGGTGGGGGTTAACCACAAAGGTTCTTCCTCTACTTTTTGGTTTAGGGAAAGGGGCGGCTATGACACCCTGGGTGAACAGAGGTTGCTAAAAAAGGCCCAGGCTTGAGGGTCCTGGACCTTTTTGGGGCGAAAAGGAGGAGCGGGGTTTGCGCTGACCGGGGGCTGGCGGAATATTCAGCGGACTTTGCGACCCCCCCTTCCCTTTTTGTGGCGGGACCGTATTGACCTACCCTCTCCCCTGCCCACTGATGAAGGGCTCGAAGAAATTCTGCGGAAAAGCCCAGGATGGATCCGCAAGTCGTTTCATCTATCAAACAGGTGCTTGGTCGTTATTTTCTGATCCAGAAGCTGCGGGTACAAGCAAGGGGGGACGCAAGGCGTTGCCCCACCGCCCGGGTTTTTGCCGATTGAGGCTTCCTTCCCTCCTTTTTTGGGAACAGTAAAAGGGCGTCAGAGCAGACAAATCATCCTCTTGATTTTTAAATGCCTTTGACCCAAAAAGCATTTTGTCATCAAAGGGTCTTCAGACAATGGATTTTCCACGTGGTGGGTAAGAGTTTAATTTTGGGGTGCTTATGTTGGGGATGCTGATGTTTTGATACGCATTTGTGGCCCTGACGGAGGGGGAGGAGGTAAGGATGCTAGATGCAGGTTTTCATTTAAACCCCTAGGACGATTTGGGGCGATGTTCGTTACTTGATTCCCGGGGCCCCCGACCCCGCGATGCAGGCCTGAGGTCCCGCAACTGACGATACGCTGGATGCGTGTTGTGCCAGCCTGGAAGGGACCTTCTCCGTACCTCTACCTCCATGTCTACCCCCCCCTTTGGGGTCGCTTTCCCCCTGCATTTCGTCCCTGTTCAGAAATTAAAAAATTTTAAAGGTATGGAATTTTAAACCTTT